>CAWUFW010000001.1:5582500-5585000 GCA_963921515.1 Calotriton arnoldi | reverse complement strand
GATGAGATAGTGACTTATATCTCAGAAAACACCAATGATATAAGTCCTGTACCAGCAAATCGTACCGACCCAACTAGCGAACCCAATAATGAGCCTATGAACTCTGCTCATGATGAGCAACAGATTGCCCCAGTACAAAACAAGATAGCAAAGAAAGATAAGAAAAATAGAAGGCTCAATCGGACACACAAGAAAAATTATGCAAAAGCAAAGGGCAGCTACAAAGAATACCAGGCAATGTTTAAAAAGACAAAAAGAAAATTGCCAGGATAATCACTGATGGGGAAGAAGATGCCACCTGCCAAATCAGTGCTGATGAAATCTTTCAATATTATAAAGACATAATTGAAAAAGAAAACAAGAAAAATCCCAAATTCATCCCAATTGATCGGTTACCAGATGAATGGGAAATTGGAAGACTATGTAAAGAAATTACACCGCTCGAAATAACTAAAGCCTTCAATGAATCAGATTTAAAGAAAGCAGTGGGGCCTGACAAGATTGGCCTGAATGACTAAAATAACGTGCATAACAAGCAACCAAGACTGCTGCCCAGAATCTTATCATCTTGGTTATCGATGAGAAGAGTACCAGAAAGTATTAAAAAGAACCGGTCGATATTAATACCTAAAAATGTACCGATTAGCGAACTTAAAAAAATCAGTAATTGGCGACCAATTACCATCGGTACGGCATTCATGAAGTTGTTCACGAAAATACTAACTAAAAGACTCACATCTTTAGTTGAATTGAATACGAGACAAAAAGGCTTCATGAAGGTGAGAGGTTGTCTCGAAAATCTGACTCTTCTGCAAAACATCATAAAAGGGGCACGAAAGAACAGAAGCTCGTTAGCAGTGGTGTTCATTGATATATCAAAAGCCTTTGACTCTGTCAGCCATGGTCACATTTTACAGAGTCTTGAAAGGCACAGAGTTCCATCATGCATCAGAGACATAGTAAAAGACTTATACACTGACTCAACAACATTTTTCAAGGGAAAAAACAATGAAGCAACTCCAGAAATAACAATGAAGTCGAGAGTTAAGCAAGGTGACTATCCCCACTGTTGTTTAACATTGCCATGGATCCTTTGATCTGTGATCTTCAGAAAGACGGCAAGGGCTTTACATTCGGCTCCGATGGTCTCATTAAGCAAATCACCGCTCTTGCCTTTGCCGATGACATCGCAGTACTCAGCAACACCTGGGAAGGAATGAGTACAAATCTGAAAATCATTGAAAAATTCTGTAAAACAACAGGCTTAAAACTCAATGTGAAAAAAACACATGGATTTTATATGTCACCATAAAGATAAGATCCTGGTTAACAACTGCAAACCATGGCAATTTGAAAAACAAAATATTGAAAACATTCATCCAAAGCGAGAGATACCTCGGATTGAACTTTGGTCCACACACCGGCCATTCAAGCAACAACAAAATTAATGAGGTTCTTGTTGACTGGGCTCAAAAACTCGGCAATCTACCACTTAAGCCCACACAGAAAATAGAAATATTGTGTCAATATTTGATCCCTAAACCGTCATTTAAACTGGAAATGACAGGAACAGAAGCTAAAACTTTAAACATTCTGGATCAAACAATAAAAAGTATGTCAAACATTTCCTACACCTACCTGCATACACATGTGATGGTCTCTTATATTCGAAAAGATCCTATGGGGGCCTAAGTATACCAAAGTTATGTACGACAATTGGTCTAAACAAAGTCAATAGTTTATTGTATCTCAGGGAAGCTCCAGATCTGTACATAGCTCATTCATTCATGTATGCAGGAGAAGTAATCAATGAAAAAATTGATAGCATCATCAAAACACACAAACTCAACATTTTAGACAGTAGATTTCTGAGTTATGAATTGAATTTGGTAGCAACATATGATTGGAGGAAAGAGGAATTTGAAAAATGGACAAATCTCCCTGTCCAATGTGATGGTATTAAATCCAACCTCAAATTTCTGGATCAGCAAACATAATAAAATGAAAGAAAATCAATACATAGCTGCGCTGATGTTGAGAGCAAATGTTTTGTATACTAGAGAAACCATCACTAGGGGAAGAAATCGTACATTTGCTACTTGTAGATACTGCAAAGATGTGTGCGAAACAATTTCACATATTTCAGGTGCATGTCCTAAAACCAAAGACATAAGGATAAAAAGGCATAAGAAAGTGTTGGAATTGCTCATTGATAGAGCAAAAAGGTGTGGGTAGATGACATACAGGGAACCTCATGTTAAAAATAGTCAAGGTGAACTAAGAAAACCAGATGAAGTGTTCACCAAAAATGGTACTGCTGTAGTGATTGATGTTTCAATTCGTTATGAAAACTCACAGAATTCCCTTGAATTAGCGTTCAAGAGTAAAGTTAAATACTATCAGTATCTATCGCAGCAAATCAAAGATCTTACCAACTGTAAAACTGTAAAATTTCATGGCTTTATTGTCGGATGTCGGGGTATTTGGCCTCAATGTAATG
>CAWUFW010000001.1:5527500-5577500 GCA_963921515.1 Calotriton arnoldi | reverse complement strand
TTCTTAGTCCTCTAGACAGTACTGTAGCTGCTTCTCTGGTCACAGTGGTAATTCCTCATTCTAAGTCCTCTAGACAGTGCTGCAGCAGCTTCTCTGGTCCCAGTGGTAATTCCACATTCTGAGTCCTCTAGGCAGTGCTGCTAGCTGCTTCTCTAGTCCCGTCACTAATTTCTCATTCTAAGTCCTCTAGGCAGTGCTGCAGCTGTGTCTCTGATCACAGTGGTAATTTCTCATTCTAAGTACTCTAGGCATTGTGCAGCTGTGTCTCTGTTCCCAATGGTAATTCCTGATTGTTAGCCCTCTAGCCAGTGCTGCTATCTGCTACTCTGGTCCCATCAGTAATTTCTCATTCTAAGTCCTCTAGGCAGTGCTGCAGCTGTGTCTGTTCCCAGTGTTAATTTCTCATTCTTGGTCCTCTAGACAGTGCTGCTCGATGCTTTTCTGGTTCCGTCTGTAACTCCCCCATTCTGCATCCTCTAGACAGTGCAGCAGCTGCTTCTCTGGTGCCAGTGGTAAATCCTCATTCTTAGTCCTCTAGACAGTGCTGCAGCTGCTTTTCTGGTCACAGTGGTAATTCCTGATTGTTAGCACTCTAGCTAGTGCTGCTAGCTGCTTCTCTGGTCCCAGTAGTAATACCTCAATCTTAGTCCTCTAGACAGTGCTGCTAGCTGCTTCTCTGGTCTCATCGATAATTCCACATTCTATGTCTTCTAGGCAGTGCTGCTATCTGCTACTCTGGTCCCATCTGTAAATTCTCATTCTAACTCCTCTAGGCAGTGATGCAGCTGTATCTCTGTTCCCAGTGGTAATTCCTCATTCTTTTTTTTTTTTTAAACTACTTTTTATTTTTGATTTAATGAACAACCAAAACATCAGCAGGTACTTCTCGTACATGACAGGTTCAACATCATAGTCATTGATTGTCGCCACCAATACAGCTGAAAATACATTATTATAATATCTCTTCCCACATCCCTTCCTCCCACCCCTATATAGCACCGATAGTGGCACAATCACCTCATGCATACTTGGGGCCTGGGGTATTTTGCCCAACTATTATAAGTCTTGCATATTGGGTTGTGACATGTTTGTCCCAGCCTCTATAATTTCCAGGCCGTAATATCTTAACCACGGCTGCCAGATTTTCCTAAAATTCTTGGGACATCCTCTGGCCGTATATGTTGTTTTCTCAGCCCCCATGTACAAGTCCATGCTGGCCCGCCATTCTACCATGGTGGGTAGGTCTGCTCTACCCCAGTATTTAGCAATGTCTCGTTTTGCAACTATGAGACCTAAATTACTCAATAGGAGTTTATATCTGGGAATGTCAGTGTCGGTGGGGATGCCCAGAAAGATATATTTAGGATCCATTGGGATCTGTGTTTCTAATATGTTATTTAATTCCTGTATTATTCGTGACCAATATCTATTTATTAGTGGGCCTCCCCACAGGGTATGTACGTAGGAGCCACGGTCTGTTTTGCAGCGCAAACAATCAGGTGTTTCTGCCCTGCCCATTGTGTGGAGTCGCACTCTATCGTAGTAGACCCTGTGTAGGACTTTGAACTGTATTAGTTGTAGCCTGAGCTTAATCGCCACCTCTCTTGGGTGCATCAGTGCAGCTTCCCAATCTATATCTTCCAGCGGGCCTGTGGTTTCCTCCCACTTACTTCTGAGGGCTAGCAGCCTATCAGGAATATTATTTATTAATGTTTTATATGTCCAGGAGACCGCCTTCGAAGGTATCTCCTCCTGCAGTAGCCGCCCTTCCAGTGGTGCGTACTCAGGGATGTCTGTAATTTCAGGTTTTTGTGTTCTCCAAGCGTGTTGGAGTTGTATGTATTTGTACCGTTGTTTGTTGGACAGACTGTACTCTGTTTGGAGGTCTGCAAAGGTAATTAAGTCCCCTTTCCTTATTATGTCACCTAGTGTTGTAATCCAGACTGTGTCCCAGCCTCTGAAGCCTCGCAGTTTCGTCAGCTCTCGTAGCCGTTTAGCAGGGTGGACCTAGTTAATTTTTTGTCCCAGTTCATTTGTCGTTCCGCACCTCTCCAGACTTCAATCGTCCTCTGTGTTGCTGGTAACAGGCCTCTCATCCCAGCTCTCTTATATAGGTAATGCAGATAGGAGTATTTCTGGAATTGGAGCCTCTCCAAGGCATATGTTGGGTGGTCTCCCGGAGCATGATCCCATTCATTAATTACTATTAGATGTGCCGTCCGGTAATAAGCTTGAATATCTGGCAGAGCTATGCCTCCGTTATACTGACTGCGCTGTAGCGTTTGCAGTGCCACCCTAGGGTGTCCCCCATCCCATAGGAATGTGCGTAGCTCGTCATTTATTGCCTTAAAGACCGTTTCTGGAATTTTATAGTGTGTTTTGGAGTATATATAATAGTTTGGGAAGCGTTATCCTTTTATACATGGCCACCTTCCCTAATAGCGTCAGGGGGAGGACCACATCCTCCCGAAATTCAGCCAAGACGCATTTAATGTGATGGGTGAGGCAGTCCGCTACATTCGTAGAGATGTGCAGACGCAGGTACTTAAAACCTTCTTCAGTGATATGTAAGCGCTCTGGTATTAAACTTGTGTCAATGGGGCCTCCCACCGGGTAAAGACTTGATTACCCCCAGTTGATATTATATCCTGCATGCTTACCATAGTCCTTTAATAAATGGAATATCAGTGGGAGTGTCGTGCCTGGGCTGGTGACATAGAGTGGGATATCGTCTGCATATAGGGAGATCTGTTCGTCTCTCAGCTGGCCCCGTCATCTTGGAAACCCCTTGGGTCTGGGTGGGTTGTAATCTGGCATGCCAATAGTTCCAGGACCAACGCGAAGAGCAAGGGAGACAGGGGGCAGCCCTGTCTGGTTCCTCGTTGGATTGTGAAGTCTGCTGATTTAATCCCATTGAGTCTGACTTGTGCTCTGGGGTTCGTGTACAAGAGCTTCACCCATGCCCTAAACTCTCGTCCAAATCCTAGCTTTACTAGGACTTGCCTCATGTACGGCCAGTGAACCGTTTCAAAGGCCTTTTCTGCGTCCAGAGATAGGAGCATCTGCGAGGTGGGCCTATCTTTCACAGTGTCTAGCCAATTAGCGAGTCTACGGAGGTTGAGACGCGTGACCCGTCCGGGCATAAAGCCTGACTGGTCTTGGTGAACCAGTGATGTAATTACTGTTAGGAGTCGTGTCGCTAGGATAGAGGCTAAAATCTTAGTTTCGGTATTTAATAACGAGATGGGGCGGTAGGATCCGCAGTTTTCTGGGGGTTTACCTGGTTTTGGTATAACTACCACTGTGGCTTGGCGGAGATCCAACGGCAGTGCCCCTTCTTCCCGTGCCACCAGGAACATATTTAGTAGGTGGGGGGCTAATACGCTCATGTTATGCTAAAAGAATTCGGCTGGTAGCCCGTTTGGCCCTGTCGTTTTCCCCGATTTTTGTCTGGCTATAGCGTCTTGCACTTCGATTAGGGTGAGTTCTGCCTCTAAAGCATCCCTGTCATCTTGCCGCTGGGTGGGCACATCTATGTCATTGAGGTAGTCTGCTATCTGTGTCTCATCCACTAGTGTCCTAGCCCCGTAGAGGTCTGCATAGAAGCGTGTAAAGGCTCCTGCTATAGTGTGTGCGGTTGTTTATCATGTGTCTTCTTCTTGTATCTGATTCACCCAGCTCGCCTCCCTTTCCTTCCGACTCAGCCAGGCCACGAGTTGCCCTGCCCTATCTCCTGCCTCGTAGAGCCTATGGTGTGTGGCCTGAATTTGAGTCTGCACTTCTCGTTCCGCCAGAGCACGAAGCTCCCCACATGTGACTACTAGTTGTCTTAATAGGGCTGTTTCAGTATCTGGGACGATGTTCCTCTCTAGCTCCAAGAGTTTATTTTCTACAGTTTCTATCTGATGCATTTCCTCCCTGCGTTTATGTGCAATTACATCTTGTATCCTGCCTCTAAGTACTGTCTTATAAGCCTGCAAGAGGGTGGCAGCCGAGGACACTGAGCCCTCGTTCTCATGAAAGAACAGTTCAGTCTCTGCTCTTATTGCCCCGTAACAGCCTCATCGTGGAGCTCCCATGCGTTCAGTCTCCAGTCTGAGTGTTGCCTGCGTGTCCCTCCCCCCACTGTTAGCCACAGCGGTGAGTCGTCTGAAATGCCCCTTGCTAGGTATTCTACCTTGTCAATGATCCGAATTTCACCTGCCGGGGCCAAGAAATAGTCCAGCCTAGAGAAGATTCTATGCGCTCCTGAGAAATAAGAGTAAGTGCAATCTAGTGGATGGTGTTGTCGCCAAAGGTCGGTCAGCCCCAGCGACCTCACAAAGTCCGCCAATGGGGTAGGAAATCGAGTTCCTGCGGCAATCTGTGTGCGATCTAAACTTGGATCGACAACGTCGTTGAAGTCGCCTCCAATGATATGTGTAGAGGAGCCTGTTATGTTGCACATATCACATCAACGATCGCTCTGCGGGCTGCCGGAGCCATGGTGCTGGCCACGCCCTCCCTCCCCTGGTAATTCCTCATTCTTGGTCCTCTAGACAGCGCTGCTCGATGCTTTTCTGGTTCCCTCGGTAACTCCCCCATTCTACATCCTCTAGACAGTGCTGCAGCTGCTTCTCTGGTGTCAGTGGTAAATCCTCATTCTTAGTTCTCTAGACAGTGCTGCAGCTGCTTTTCTGGTCACAGTGGTAATTCCTCATTCTAAGTCCTCTAGACAGTGCTGCAGCTGCTTCTCTGGTCTCATCTGTAATTCCTCATTCTAAGTCCTCTGGGCAGTGCTGCAGCTGCATCTTTGGTTTTGTCATTAATTCCTCATTCTAAGTCCTCTAGACAGTGCTGCTAGCTGCTTTTCTAGCCCCGTCGTTAATTCCTCATTCTAAGTCCTTTACACAGTGCTTCTAGTAAGGGCGCCTAGCTGCTTCTCTGATCCCATTGGTAATTCCTCATTCTAAGTCCTCTAGGCAGTACTGCGTCTGTGTCTCTGGTTACAGAGGTAATTCCTCATTCTACGTCCTCTAGACAGTGCTGCTAACTGTGTCTCTCTTCCCAGTGGTAATTCCTCCTTCTCAGTCCTCTAGACAGTGCTGCAGCTGCTTCTCTAGTCCCAGTCGTAATTAATCATACTTAGTCCTCTAGGTAGTGCTGCTGGCTGATTCTCTCGTCCCAGTGGTAATTCCTCATTCTAAGTCCTCTAGGCAGTGCTGCAGCTGTTTCTCTGTTCCCAGTGGTAATTCCGCATTCTTAGTCCTCTAGACACTGCTGCTAGGTGCTTCTCTGGTCCAGTCAGTAACTCCCCCATTCTAAGTCATCTAGGCAGTGCTGCAGCTGTGTCTCTGTTTCCAATGGTTATTCCTCATTCTTAGTCCTCTAGCCAGTGCTGCTTCTGCTTCTCTGATCCCAGTGGTAATTCCTCATCATTCTTAGCCCTCTAGACCGTGCTAACGCTGCTTCTCTGATCCCAGTGGTAATTCCTCATTCTAAGTCTTCTAAACAGTGCTACAGCTGCTTTTCTGGTCCCAGTGGTAATTCCTCATCCTCAGTCCTCTACGCAGTGCTGCTAGCTGCTTCTCTGGTCCTGTAGGTAATTCTTCATTCTAAAGTCCTCTAAATAGTGCTGCTAGCTGCTACTCTGGTCCCATCTGAAATTCCTCATTCTAAGTGCAGCTGTGTCTCTGTTTCCAAAGGTTATTCCTCATTCTTAGTCCTCCAGCCAGTGGTGCTAGCTGCTTTTCTGGTTCCAGTGGTAATTCCTCATCATTCTTACTCCTCTAGGCAGTGCTGCGGCTGCTTCTCTGATACCAGTGGTAATTCCTCATTCTAAATCCTCTCTGCAGTGCTGCAACAGTGTGTCTGTTCCCAGTGGTAATTTCTCATTCCTAGTCCTCTAGACAGTGCCACAAGCTGCTTCTCGGATCCCGTCAGTAACTCCCCATTCTAATTCCTCTAGGCAGTGCTGCAGCTGTTTCTGTGGTCACAGTGTTAATTCGTCATTCTTAGTCCTCTATGCAGTGCTGCAGGCTCCTTGCTGGTCCCATCGGTAATTTTTCATTATACGTCCTCTAGACAGTGCTGCTAGCTGCTTTTCTGGTCTCATCAGTAATTCCTCATTCTAAGTCCTCTAGGCAGTGCTGCAGCTGCATCTTTGGTTTTGTCAGTAATTCCTCATTCTAAGTTCTCTAGACAGTGCTGCTAGCTGCTTTTCTGGTCCCGTTGTTAATTCCTCATTCTACCTCCTCTAGACAGTGCTGCTAGCTGTGTCTCTGTTCCCAGTGGTAATTCCTCCTTCTCAGTCCTCTAGACAGTGCTGCTAGCTGCTTCTCTAGTCCCAGTCGTAATTCATCATGCTCAGTCCTCTAGGCAGTGCTGCTGGCTGCTTCTCTCGTCCCAGTAGTAATTCCTCATTCTAAGTCCTCTAGGCAGTGCTGCAGCTGTGTCTCTGTTCCCAGTGGTAATTCCTCATTCTTAGTCCTCTAGACACTGCTGCTAGGTGCTTCTCTGGTCCAGTCAGTAACTCCCCCATTCTAAGTCCTCTAGGCAGTGCTGCAGCTGTGTGTCTGTTTCCAATGGTTATTCCTCATTCTTAGTCCTCTAGCCAGTGCTGCTTCTGCTTCTCTGATCCCAGTGGTAATTCCTCATTCTAAGTCCTCTCAGCAGTGCTGCAGCAGTGTGTCTGTTCCTAGTGGTAATTTCTCATTCCTAGTCCTCTAGACAGTGCTGCTAGCTGCTTCTCGTATCCCGTTAGTATCTCCCCATTCTAATTCCTCTAGGCAGTGCTGCAGCTGTTTCTCTGGTCACAGTGTTAATTCGACATTCTTAGTCCTCTAGACAGTGCTGGTAGCTGCTTCTCGGGTCCCATCAGTAACTCCCCATTCTAATTCCTCTAGGCATTGCTGCAGCTGTTTCTGTAGTCACAGTGTTAATTTGTCATTCTTAGTCCTCTACGCAGTGCTGCTGGCTGCTTTACTGGTTCCGTCTGTAATTTCTCATTCTACGTCCTCTAGACAGTGCTGCTAGCTGCTTTTCTGGTCTCATCAGTATTTCCTCATTCTAAGTCCTCTAGGCAGTGCTACTGCTGCATCTTTGGTTTTGTCAGTAATTCCTCTTTCTAAGTTCTCTAGACAGTGCTGCTAGCTGCTTTTCTGGTCCCGTTGTTAATTCCTTATTCTAAGTCCTCTACACAATGCTGCTACCTGCTTCTCTGGTCTCATTGGTAATTCTTCATTCTAAGTGTCAGGGGTCACGGTAACGCCGGTATCGGCGCTCGCACAGGCACGTAGGAAAGCTAGGGGGAAAACTACAATTCCCGGCAGCCTCGGCGGACGTCTGACGTCAGACGCACCGCCCCACGTGACGACGGAACACCCGGGATAAGGCGAGGCAGCTGCAGAAGACGCTGCCGATTATTCCTGGAAGTCCGGTTCGGACGCTGGCCATATTCTGCAGTAATTGGTCGGGTAAGGGTGCCAGAGGCACCGCTTGTTTCTTATTGGTTTGGCTTTGTGGTCAAGGCTATCTGTGCTTTTCTGGGCACGGCTAGTTTCTGTGCACATGACTATCTTTCCCTACGTTGGTGAGCTCTCTTTCTTGGATCCTGTTCCCCAGAACTCTTGCGTGGGGAAACTATAGTGCCTGACATTTTGTGTTTTGGTTCTTCAACTTAAAGTCAATACTTTCCTTAGCGTGGAGGGAGAGTCTCATTGTGTCTTCTCTGTTGGAGAGCCTGGTCAGAAGGTTCATGCAGGGCGGAATCAATGAGCCTTCCTAGTGCTGGCTAAAGAGTGACTTTCAACTCTTGATGAATTCCTTTGTTCATCCCGGAAGTTTTCCTGGATTTGGTCCTTTGGAGTACGTTCTTCACAGTACTCTGTTTTGCTTATAGTACTTCTGAATGTGCTTACCTAACATTTGTCTAGTGCGTTACTCACTGCTTGTGATTCTATTGCTTTTGCCTACAGGGGTGGTCCTAGGCAGGTGTTCCTTCTGGGCTGGAAGCCCTCCTCCCATTATATCAGGGTAGGTGTTATGTGTAGAATAAGAAAGTATATGTTCTATTATAGATAGGTTTGACTGGAATACAGGATTGTTAGACTTACATACCCTTGTTGTATTTTCCAGCATATGGTGGGAGGAATTGCGATTACAGGCTCAGCACCCCTGTTAGCTGGCAAACTTCTCCTTTCCTTACAGGTTAGTGAAAGTATGGGTACATCTACTCATAAGGGGAACAGGGAGGTGTTGGAAAGGCTTAGGTGGTAATTTGTTCTTTTGTATCCACAGGTCTCCCTCCCCGCTGTTCCCATCCTTCCCTTCCCCCGCTTGACCATCCTTTAGTCTGCGTGTTTTCATATCCAGACTTGGGACTGTCGCGAGGTGGATCCCATAGAGCATCGGTTCGATCCTGAGGATCCTGAGGATACGTTCAGGCCTGGGACACTAAGGTCTTTCGACAGTGCTGCAGCTGCATCTTTGGTCCTGTCAGTAATTCCTCCATTCTAAGTCCTCTAGACCTGCTCTAGACAGTGCTGCAGTTGTGTATCTGTTCCCAGTGGTAAATCCTCCTTCGTAGGCCTCTAGACAGTGCTGCAGCTGCTTCTCTGGTCACATTGGTAATTCCACATTCTCAGTCCTCTAGGCAGTGCTGCTAGCTGCTTCTCTGTTCCCATACGTAATTCCTCGTTCTAAGTCCTCTAGGCAGTGCTGCAGCTGCATCTGTGTTCCCAGTGGTAATTCCTCATTCTTAGACCTCTAGCCAGTGCTGCTAGCTGCTTCTCTGGTCCCAGTGGTAAGTCTTCATTCTTAGTCCTCCTGACAGTGCTGCAACTGCTTCTCTTGTCACAGTGGTAATTCCTCATTCTGAATCCTCTAGGCAGTGCTGCTAGCTGCTTCCCTGGGCCTGTCGGTAATTCGTCATTCTAAGTCCTCTCAGCGGTGCTGCTATCTGCTACTCTGGTCCCGTTGGTAATTTCTCATTCTAAGTCCTCTAGGCAGTGTTGCAGCTGTGTCTCTGTCCCCAGTGGTTATTCCTCATTCTTGGTCCACTAGACAGTGCTGCTAGATGCTTCTCTGGTCCTGTTGGTAACTCCCCCATTCTAAGGCCTCTAGACAGTGCTGCACCTGCTTCTCTGGTCCCGTTGGTAATTCCTCCTTCTAAGTCCTCTAGGCAGTGCTGCAGCTGTGTCTCTGATCACAGTGGTAATTCCTCATTCTAATTCCTTTAGGCAGTGCTGCAGCTGCATCTCTGTTCCCAATGGTAAATCCTCATTCTTAGCCCTCTAGCTAGTGATGCTAGCTGCTTCTCTGGTCCCAGTGGTAATTCATCATTCTTAGTCCTCTAGACAGTGCTGCAGCTACTTCTCTTGTCCCAGTGGTAATTCCTCATTCTAAGCCTTCTAGACAGTGCTGCAGCTGCTTCTCTGGTTACAGTGGTAATATTCATCATTCGTAGTCTTCTAGGCAGTGCTGCTAGCTGCTTCTCTGGTCCTGTTGGTAATTCATCATTCTAAGTCCTCTAGACATTGCTGCTAGCTGCTTCTCTGGTCCCGTCGATAATTCCTCATTCTAAGTCCTCTAGGCAGTGCTGCAGCTGTGTCTCTGTTCCCAGTGGTAATACATCATTCTTGGTCCTCTAGACAGTGCTGCTAGATGCTTCTCTGGTCCCGTCAGTAACTTCCCCATTCTAGGTCCTCTAGACTGTGCTGCAGCTGATTCTCTGGTCCCAGTGGTAATTCCACATTCTCAGTCCTCTAACCAGTGCTGCAGCTGCTTCTCTGGTCCCAGTGGTAATTCCTCATTCTAGGCCTTCTAGACAGTGCTGCAGCTGCTTCTCTGGTCCCAGTGGTAATTCCTCATTGTAAGTCCTCTAGACAGTGCTGCAGCTGCTTCTCTGGCCCCAGTGGGAATTCCTCATTCTAAGACTTCTAGGCAGTACTGCAGCTGTGTCTCTGTTCCCAATGGTAATTCCTCATCCGTAGTCCTCTGGACACTGCTGCTAGAAGCTTCTCTGGTCCTGTCAGTAACTCCCACATTCCAAGTGTTCTAGGCATGCTGCAGCTGTGTCTATATTCCCAATGGTTATTCCTTATTCCTAGTCCTCTAGCCAGTGCTGCTAGCTGCTACTCTGGTCCCATCTGTACATCCTCATTCTAAGTCCTCTAGGCAGTGCTGCAGCTGTGTCTCTGGTCACAGTGGTAAATCCTCATTCTAAGTCCTCTAGACAGTGCTGCTAGCCGATTCTCTGTTCCCAGTGGTAATTCCACATTCTTAGTCCTCTAACCAGTGCTGCAGCTTCTTCTCTGGTCCCAGTGGGATTTCCTCATTCGAAGACCTGTAGGCAGTGCTGCAGCTGTGTTTCTGTTCCCAATGGGTATTCCTTATTCTTAGTCCTCTAGCCAGTGCTGCTAGCTGCTTCTATGGTCTCTTAGGTAATTCTTCATTCTAAGCCCTCTAACAGTGCTGCTAGCTGCTGCTCTGGTCCCATCTGTAAGTCCTCATTCTAAGGCATCAAGGCTGTGCTGCAGTTGTGTCTCTGGTCACAGTGGTAAATCCTCAGTCTAAGTCCTCTAGGCAGTGCTGCTAGCTGCTACTCTGGTCCCGTCTGTAATTCCACATTCTAAGTCCTCTAGGTAGTGCTGCAGCTGTGTCTCTGTTCCCATTGGTCAATCCTCATTCTTAGTCCTCTAGGCAGTGCTGCTTTCTGCTTCTCTGGTCCCATCCGTAATTAATCATTCTGAGTCCTCTAGGCATTGCTACTAGCTGCTTGTCTGGTCCCAGTTGTAATTACTAATTCTAAATCCTTTAGACAGTGCTGCTAGCTGCAACTCTGGTCCCTACGGTCGTTCCTCATTCTAAGTTTTGCAGACAGTGCTGCTAGATGCTAATCTGGTCCAGTGGGTAATTCCTCCTTCTAAGTCTTCCAGACAGTGCAGCTAGCTGCTAACCTGGTCCAGTTCGAAATTCCCACATTTTAAGTCCTCTAGGCAGTGCTGCTTCTGTCTCTGTTCCCAGTGGTAATTCCTCATTCCTAGTCCTTTAGGCAGTGCTGCTAGCTTCTTCTCTGCAATTGGCTACATTTCTAGAAACTAACGGCCTCTTACATGACTCACAATCGGGATTCAGATCTGGGTACAGCACAGAGACCGCGTTTCTTGACGTTGCCGAATCTGTGCGAGAGTTTGTGGACCGAGGCGCTTCAGCGATGCTGGTGCTACTAGACCTGTCCGCAGCATTCGACACTGTCGCACACCCGATTCTGACCAGGAGACTGATTCAAGCGGGAGTGCGGGGAAAAGCTATGTCCTGGCTTCAGTCGTTCCTGGAGAATCGCTCGCAGCAGGTGTTTCTGCGTCCTTTTCTCTCCTCTCAGAAACCTCTAGTATGCGTGGTGCCACAAGGTTCTGCACTGAGCCGGCTGCTGTTCAACATCTACCTCGCCCCACTGGCTACTCTTGTTCAGTTTTGGGGAGCGAAGGTGGTGTCCTATGCTGGTGATACGCAGCTGGTGTTCTCTTTTAAAGAACAATTGGTGGTGGCTTTTCATAATTTCAAGGAGTGCCTGAAAAACATCTTGGTATGGATGCATGAGAATTTCCTTAAACTTAATGCAGAAAAGATGGAAGTCTTGTTCTTCAGTAAGGCATCACCTACACCATCAAACCTCTGGTGGCCTACAGAGCTGAATCCACCACCTACTCTGGTGGATTCAGTTAGAAACTTGAGAATCAGAATGGACAAAGATCTTTCTTTTAAGACGCAGGTGCGTCACGTTTCTTCCATGTGCTTTTGGAAACTAAGAGCCATTAGGAAATTCATACAATTTCTACCGGAGGAATGCCAGAAGATTACTGCCCATGCTCTGATGACCTCACAGCTTGACTATGCTAATAGTCTGTACATGGGGCTGCCTGCATACCTAGTCCACAGGCTTCAGATTATTCAGAATGCTGCGGCTAGACTCTTTCGGCGGGTATCCCTCCAACATCATATCTCCCTTCATTTGAGACAGCTCCATTGGCTTCCAGTTACCAGGAGGATTGAGTTCAAGTCACTGATCCTGGCTTTTAGAGCCACCAGAGACTTGGGCCCGGGCTATCTCGGGCAGAGGCTGCAGTTATATCATCAGGAACGGGCCCAGAGATCCAACCATCTCAGACTTTTGCGGGTTCCTCACTTTTCTAAGGTCCGGCAAGGTGGCAAACCCTTTGCGGTAAAAACAGCGAAATTGTGGAACGCTCTGCCGGCCCATCTCCGCCTGATTGAAACTGAACCGGATTTTAGGAAAGCAATAAAAACCTGGCTCTTCACCCAGTCATAAGGTCCTGCACGAACCCCTCGCTAGTCTGCTAATAGCGCCGGGACACCTCTGCTGAGGTAGCCGTGCGCTCTAGAAATGTTATCATTATCATTCTCTGGTCCCGTTGGTAATTCCTCATTCTTTGTCCACTAGATAGTGCTACTAGGTGCTTCTCGGTCCCGCCATTAAGTCCCCTATTCTAATTCCTCTAGGCAGTGCTGCAGCTGTGTCTGTGGTCACAGTGGTAATTCGTCTGGTCACAGTGGTAATTTAAACAAGAGAGGGATGGGAAGCCAAGTTTATGAGGTCCTGCACCCAGGCTCCGAAAGAGTTAATGTCTAAAGGGAAAGTGCAGTTCCTATCTGGACATGGGGGAAGACAGGTCTTTCTTCATGTTGCCCGAAATCGGGGCTCTTTATCGGGGAACCCACTCGTTATAAATTACTCTTCATGTGCTAATTATTCATGTAGAAGTAATTTTCTCACGGGTATCTCACGAGCTACTATACACTGTCAGTACAAGTTTACTAGGGCACCCCTACCGCTTCTGGTAATCTATATCATAAAATTCGATACCAGACGGTAGTGCACAATTCACACGTAGTTTTCGGTCCTGATGAAGTGCCATTTGACCCGCTAGGGGCATACTGGGTACGAAACATGTTGACCATACACCTAGCCCTTTAGGAACATTATTTCCACATAGGGGCACATACACAGTTTTTATCTAGGCTAGAGCTACCCAATACATTAAACAATTTATTCCGGTAGGACTGCTCCAGACCTATTTTACCTTTACTTATCTCACTTCACGTGCACTACCCAGCCCCCACACCCGCACACACCTAACGGCTTCTTCTAAAAGATCCCCGATAAAGAGCCCCGATTTCGGGAGCTTGTCAGGCATTGCAGCGCCGGCCTGACGAGGGGCAAACGCCCTATGATGAAGCATGACATCTCTCGGGGTGTGTGAGGGCAACATGAAGAAAGACCTGTCTTCCCCCATGTCCAGATAGGAACTGCACTTTCCCTTTAGACACAGTGGTAATTTGTCATTCTTAGTCCTCTATTCAGTGCTGCTAGCTGCTTCTCTGGTCCCGTTGGTAATTCCTCATTCTATGTCCTCTAGACAGTTCTGCTAGCTGCTTCTCTGGTCTCATCTGTAATTTCTCATTCTAAGTTCTCTGGGCAGTGCTGCAGCTGCATCTTTGGTTTTGTCATTGATTCCTCATTCTAAGTCCTCTAGACAGTGCTGCTAGCTGTTTTTCTAGTCCCATCGTTAATTCCTCATTCTAAGTCCTTTACTCAGTGCTTCTACCTGCTTCTCTGGTCTCATTAGTAATTCCACATTTTAAGTCCTCTAGACAATGCTGCAGCTGCTTCTCTGGTCCCAGTGGTGATTCCTCATTCTAAGTCCTCTAGGCAGTGCTGCAGCTTTGTCTCTGTTCATACCTCCACTACACTCCAAACCAAAAGACATGGATAAAAGACATTGTAATTTCAACGCCAATAGCTCTAACTGTCAAATGGAGACCTACTGCATTGCAAATGGTTGTTTCTTTAGTTCTAATGATGACCCTACATCCCTTTATGGGTTGAAACGCCATAGATTTGCAGCTTCTTAAGGCACTTCCATCAATTGAAGCAAATTTATTGAATGATTTTTTTTTTTTTAATAACTCTTTTTATTAAACAAAGAACACGGCAGTTCTCATTACATGACAGATATTATCTCAAATAGACAGTATGGTTATTACAAATCCAAACAACAGGTCAGGGGGGGGTAGGGCCTCGGGTGTGAGAGGCTCCTCCAGAGACGGTACAACGGGCGGGACACAAATATTTCCTCTGTATACATTCCATTTGTCCCGGATAGCAGACCATTTTTTGGGGCAGCCCGCTCTACATACACTGTTTTTTCCCTCAGCATGCACCAATCCATTTCTGCTTTCCATGAAGCTAATGTAGGCGACACACCAGAACCCCACAATTGGGCAATATTCCTCTTGGCCACCATCGGGCCCAGCGTAACCGACGCTTTCCCCCTGTTGTCCACATCAGCAGGCTCCCATACATTTAATAAACACTGTTTCGCTTCCGGTTGGAGCCCCACCCCAAGCACCTCAGTTATAGATTTGTGTATCCCCTTCCAGTAGTTCTGGATAGTGACACAATCCCATATTATGTGTAGGAAGGTACCCTCTTGGCCACATTGCCTTCTGCACATCCCATCTGACGCTCCCCATGCTAACGAGCCTGGCCCCTGACACGTAGGTTCTGTGGAGGATCTTTAATTGGACCAGGCGGAGTCTGGAAGAGATTGCCACTTTGGGGGAAGACAACGCCTCCTGCCATTCTTCATCATCAAGTTCTATCCCGTCTCTTTCCCACCGCCCCTTGATCTGAACAAGGGGATCTGAGGCGTTGTTGACAAGCTTTTTATATGTGAGGGAGATCGCTTTTGTGGGCATATAGCCATCCAACAGCCTGTCCTCCAGCGGCGACGCCTCCGGAAGAGATTCCCCGTTGGACAGGTTGGACATTAGTGCATGTCGCACCTGCAAATAACGGAAATATTCCGAGTCAGCTAACTCGTACTCTTTCTGTAGGGCGGCAAAGGACAGCACCGTCCCTCTCCGCCACAGGTCCCCAATCCGTGAGATCCCGATCAAATCCCAGTTTCCAAGCCCTTTCGAGGTGCGTAGAGTACCCAATTGCTCGGCATCCCACAGTGGCGTGGCCTGTGTGAGTCGCCGATCCCACCCCAAACTTTTGTTCGCCGCCCTCCAAACGTGTACTGCGTGTTGGGTAGGTCCAGTGAGTGGAGTCTTTACAGCTAGGGAGTAGATGGCTCTATTAAAGTTACCCGCCGGAAGTAGCCACTTGTCCATCCTGTACCCTGGGTCATCCTCGTGTCTATATGTGCAATGGTTAATTGCTGCTAGATGAGCAGCCCAGTAATATTTCCTGATGTCAGGGAGAGCGATGCCCCGTCATACCATGATCGTACTAGTTTTTGTAAAGCTATGCGTGGCCTACCTTCCCACAGCAGCTCTCTCTGGAGGCCTTCAATTTCTTTATAATAACGAGCAGGGACTGGGTCCGGGTGGTTCTGCAGGGCATACAGAAATCGGGGCAAAGCCATCATTTTAAAAAGCGCTGCCCATCCTAGCAGGGAGAGTGGGAGTGCCCTCCAGTGAACGACGTCCCTTTTCAGGCGCAGGAGAGGCGGGAGCAGATTCCGGGCATGCCTTGTCTTTGGGTCAGCCGAGATAAAAACACCCAGGTATCGGAGGCCGTCCCAGGCCACTTGAATTGGACAGTCCCTTAGGGGGGTTGGGGGTTCACCGCTGAGAACATAGACGACCGACTTGGCCCAGTTGATCCTGTATCCTGAGTTCTTCCCAAAATTTGTAAAGATGTTGATGGCGTTAAGAAGTGAGGCTCTCGGGGAGGCGAGATAAAGGAGGATGTCGTCCGCATAGAGAGAGATACGGTCCTCCCAGGTGTCTGCCCATTTGAGGCCTCGGATTGTTGGAACCCACCGGATCCATGCCGCAAGCGGCTCGAGGGAAAGAGCAAAAAGCAGTGGGGACAATGGACAGCCCTGACGTGTCCCACGGCCCAGCCCGAACACCTCCGACTTTTTGTTATTAACCACTACTTGAGCCAATGGCTCACTATACAATAGCCGTACCCACCCAATGAATTCGGACCCGAAGCCCAGCTTTTTCAGGACCGCAAAGAGATAAGCCCATTCGACGGTGTCAAATGCCATTGTGGCATCCAGAGACACCACCACCGCCGCTTCCCGAAGCGTGTCGATCCTGCCTATCACTCCATGAAGGCGCCGTAGGTTTAGGGCTGTATTACGGTGAGGCATAAAGCCCGACTGATCAGGGTGGACTAATTTGCTAAGAACCGGAGTCAGCCGGGTTGCCAACAGTTTGGCCAAGATTTTGGGTTCTGCATTTAGCAGTGAGATAGGTCTGTACGATGAGCACCTGTCCGTCGGCTTCCCTTCTTTGTAGATGGTCACTAAGGTGGCTATCCGCTGGTCATAAGGAAGGCTCCCTCTCTCTCTACTCTCCTCGAACATCGCTCGAAGATGTGGAGCAATGGAGTCAGGCTTTAGCTTGTAGAGTTCGATCGGCAAACCGTTTGGGCCCAGTGCCTTACCGGATTGAAGGTTGCGTATCGCCTGCGCGACCTCGTCATTCGTAAAAGCGCCGTCTAAAGATTCCCGTTCTTCGACTGAAAGGACAGGAAGCCGTATGTCTGCAAGCAGTGCCTCCGAGTCCGTTTCTGGCAAGTCAGTGCTTGAACGGTACACTCGGTGGTAGTGGTCGGCGAACTCATTTGCAATCGCCTGCGGATCAGTTAAGATTCCCCCCTGCTCGTCTACAAGCTCTGGAACCAGGCGGCTAGCTAGTTCTCTTCTGTCAAGCCAGGCAATTAGCTTGCCTGCTCTGTCACCTAAGTCGTAGAACCTGCCCTCCTTTTCTCTGCCTAGTGTTTTGGCCATGTCCGTGGCTGTGGCCCTATATTCCTCCCTCTATAATTTAAGTTCATGCTGCTTTGACTCTGTGGTCTCCTCTCCCCCTCCTCCTCCAGCCGGAGGATGTCTGCTTCCACTTGGACCAGGTCCTTCACTCTTTCTTTCCGAACACCCGCTATGAGTGAAAGGGCCTGACCCCTTAGTACCGTCTTAAAGGCTTCCCAGGGAGTTTGGGCCTATGTGACCGACCCTGTATTTTCCGATTAGTATTGGTCTATGTCCCGGAGGAGAGCTCCTCTAACCGTCGGATTTCGCAGATACCAAGGGTTAAGGGGCGCTATCTTGCCCACCCGTTTTTCATTGAAGACAAATTCCGCCCAGATGGGGGAGTGATCCGAGATACCCCTTGCTAAATGCCGTACCTCTCTGGCACAGCTGATCTGGGGAGCCGGCACCAGAAGGTAGTCGATACAGGAGAAACTGTTGTGTGCTCCAGAGTGGGAAGTGTATTTGCTGGTGGTGGGGTGAAATGCCCGCCAGACATCTCATAGGCCCAGCGCTTCCATGAACTCCGGGAGCCATCTCTGCGAGGGACCAATGTCACGCGGGGGATAACGATCTGTCCTGCCCGACACCACTGGGTTAAAGTCTCCCCCCGCTATAAGATGACCATTCGGAATCGACAGAAGTATTGTCCCTAAGTCCTTGTAGGTACGGCTCTGTAGGCCCGGCGGGATGTATACTGTCATCAGCAATAGCGTCCTGCCCTCCCCATGCCCGGATATAGCCGCGTACCTCCCCAAGTCGTCCGTCCATGTGTGTTGTATTGAAAGTGGGAAAGACTTTTTGTGCAGGATTCCCACCCCTCTGGAACCCAAGGTAAACCCTGAGTGCGCCATCAGCTTATACCCCATCTGTTCATGGCCTGGCAAGAATTACCAACGAGATGTGTCTTCTGTAAGAATACTATGTCCGGGGAATGCCTCTTAATATATTGCAAGACAATACAGCGCTTCACTTTATCCCCCAGACCGTTGACGTTCCAACTTAGGAGCCTGAGGCCCTTATCCCAGTGTGTGGACTGTTGCATGCTTGTGGACTAGCGATTCCCTGTACCTGTCCATTTAGAGTCAGTGCCGTCTTCTGTGAACATTGAACAACCAATAACTCCCTCCCCACCCCCATCCCAAAATCCCCCCTCCCTGCTTCCCTGCACTCCGGGCCTTGAACTGCCCAGTAAACAAACTATGCAGAGTGCCTGTCGCCCTAGCATTTAACTAAAAGAAGTAAACTGTGGGGGTAAAGGTTCCGCCTCCTCGATCCCCAACAATCAAGTGTGTAAACCCTCCCTGCGGGGGGGACATCTTAGATAAAGGACATTAGTGGATAACCCGTACTGCAGCGGAGCACCCACCCAGGAACTTCACTTCCCTGCATTCCTTCCGCCTATGACATGCATGCAATTGTAATAAACAGGCCCAGTAAGAGACCCCCACCTCCCAGAGGTAAACTATTGTTAAACCTAGTTCTGAACATCATTCATCTGGCGTTATGTTCCTTTGCGCCTCTCCAGCCCTCCAGCCAGTCTGCCGCCTCCTCAGGATGTTCAAAGAACCATGCCTTCCCCTCCGCCTCCACTCTCAGCTTGACGGGGAAAAGCATGGCGTATTTTACCCCTCTGTCGCGTAGTTCCCTGGTCACCTCGCGAAATGACCTCCGTTGTTTCTGCACACGCAGGGTGGAGTCAGGAAAGAGGGAGATTTCTGCATTCTGATAGCGAAGAGGTGGGGTCACCCTGGCGGTCTGAAGGATGATGTCTCTGTCCCTAAAGTTAAGTAGCCTGGCAAGGATGGGGCGAGGCGGAGCTCCCGGTCGCGGCCGACCTCCCAGCACTCTATGTGCCCTTTCCACCACAAAGAACTTTGAAAGGCCCTTGGGCTGCAAGTGATTAAGAATGAGGTCCTCTACAAAGAGATCAGTCGCTGGCCCCTCCGCCTTTTCAGGCACTCCAATTATGCGGACATTGTTCCTTCTGGAGCGACCTTCGTAGTCGTCAAGCTTGTCCTCTGCGTACTTCTGAAACTCCTGGAGCTCCTTGACGTCCTGCTGCAATTGTACGGTGTCGCCTTGGAGGCTGGAGGTGACTATCTCCATTTGTTTTACCTTTTCGCTAATCTTGGACATGTCCGCACTGATTAGGGTCACATCGGTAGAGATCGTTCCATTCGCTGTTCGAGAGAAGTGCGCACTCCGGATATCGCTTCCAGCACATCCTGTAGGGTCAGTTTGGTGTGTTCAGGGGCAGCCCCGGCCACCACATCGCCCTTCGGGTGGGACTCAGGGACCACCGTCTTTGGCATGGTATACTTGTCCAAACGGGTCTGTTGGGTCGTCTTTGAACCCCTGGGGCCCGACATGGCCGCTGTTCGTTACCTTTGTTCGGTTCACACCCCACTTCACCCGCCGCTGAAAGTAGAGCCACAAGTGCAGGGCGCCGCCCGGGGGCCGGAGAGCACTGCCCGGCAAGTCTCTGGTGCCTTCTTCAGCACTACCGGGGTCCCAGCGCTTCACAATCGGGCCCCAGCGGGCCACAGGCCGTCAGCCCCACCAACAGCAAGGCCTCGTGCCCAGAGGGCAAGTCGTCCGCCCAGGCCGCCAGGCCGCGGCAGGCCAGATGGAAGTCGGGCCGGCAGTCCACAAGTCTGGGAAAGTTATACAGCGGCGGGCATGGGGAGCCACCAGGCGGGGGAAAAGCAGTTTTCAACTCAGTCTAGTCTGTGACGGCTAACCAGTTCCCCGTATCCCAGTGAGTGACCAGGCTCCAACCTCAGAGCGCTGCCCCGGTCCACCCTTATCGTGCCGCTCAGCCAGGCCTCAGATATGGCGGTCTGGTATGTCCCCGCTTCCACCACCTCCTCAACCGGCGGGGGGGGCTTTCCAGGAAAGTCACTGGGGATCCTCAGTCCACAACAAAGAGTCACGAGCGGCGCTGGACCGGCCCAGCCGCTCTCAGCCTGCGCGTGGTGTTTGTTCCCAGTCACTGCCTCCTCCACCTTCACCGTGAGGCCCAGAGAGGAACGTGGCGCTGCAGCTCAGCTGAACTCGGGCACCGCGCCACTGCACAGACCGCGGGCCCGCTCCAGATTACTCACGGCGGGGTCGGGAGATCCCAGGGGAAGCCGCTCTCTCCCTCCGGTCGTTCAGCCCGGGTCGGGCCACCGACGAGTCCAGCGGCGGGCGGCAGCTCCGCACCCTCAACGCCGAGGTGTGAGCCAATCCTGGCCCATTCAGCTTCACGTTGCGGACCTCGACCCAGACCGGCAGAACATGCCTCCAGCCTCTGCCTCGCTTGCTCTAGATGTGGCCGTCCGGGCGCCGCCGCGCCGCCCCCTGCGTCACGCCAGGCCCCGGCTTCACTCTCTCACCAGGCCCGCGACGATGCAGTCCGCTCCGCGCCTCAGGGGGTCCCGGACCCCGAATCTTGTTACCGAAGGCTGGGTGAATATTCCTGAAGTCCCCCCAGCATGTAAGAGGCGGATAGATGTGTCGGATTTATGGAGAAATCGAGGCTTTCAGCGGAGCTCCCTCACATCTCGGCCATCACGCTCCGTGACGTAGCCACGCCCCCCTATTGAATGATTTTTGATTTAAAATCATGTGGCCATACTGGAGCATTGTTTTGTACACTTAAATTTTCACTAAGTGTGAGCACCAAGTATGTTTTTTCATACACTATTGCACCGCTTATTACTTTTTCTCTATTAAAATAGGTTTAAACCTTTAAAACATTATTTTTTGTTTACATCCTGTTTTATTCTGTTCTAACTCACTCACTGAACCCAGCATCATTACTTTTTATTTAATTTCATTCATTGTTCATATATCTTTTGCCTATTGACCATACACCACAGTATTGCCTTACTAATGATTTACCCCAGCTTCCTGATTTCTCCTAGGGTTTACTTGTGTGTATTAAAAGATATTATGTGCGGAAACAGCAAGCTGGACCTCCGAGGGACGTGAATTTTTCCCTTTGTTCCCAATACAATAATTGTTCACTTCTTATGTGGAATGCGAGGTGGCATATTACCACACAGAAGGGTAGACCCCTAGTTTGGATCTATATTGTCCCTTATTCGTCATACCAAATAATCTTAATAGGGAAAAACATAAATGAGCCTTGGGAGTCTGGGACCCAACAAGCCTTTCAACATCAGAATGCAGTATATATAAATAAAAAATTACACTATGGCCCATGTGTGTCTAATACACTGCCTTAATTTGGGAAAACTCTCTAGTGTTATTCTCCAGAGTTTACGCTTCTATTTGAGAGGGTCTTCAAGCACTACACACCCAAAACTGTAGACACAGATCATTTTGCATAAATCGCCTTACTGCTTTTTCGGTGCGCTCCAAAGTCTGGGAGCGATTAGAGAGCACTGGCACAAAGATGTGGGCCACCATAGTTCAAATACACTGCAAAGAGCAAGTGTCAATAATTGTAGGATCATACGACGATGCCACCGAAAAGGCAGTAGACTGGGTCGCTGTGTGCCAAAATACTTTAAACTGCCACCTCGGGGGAGCCTTCATCCACAGAAGAGAACTGGAGACAACGCCAGAGCAGAGCAAAGCTTCAACCATTTTCGGTTTCAATGTCGAATTGGTATGTAAACGTATATGCTTGTCAAGTTTCAGGTACCCAACTAGTTTCTCATTCGGTTTATAAAATGATTCCGTACTAAAGGGACCATCCTGAATCTTTGTTTTAAATTTGTTTATACTTTTCATCTAGAAAGTGGGACAGGTTGTTTTTCTTCGTTTTATTGATTGCTTTTAGATATTTGCTATAGTGCTGGCCTTCCTCAAAAAACTGCAAAGCGTTTTTTTTTGCTTCAACATAAGTATCTCAGACACGGGGTGAAGTCCAAAGAACGTTAGTGGCGTGTGTGGTGGAGGAAGGATTAGAGAAACCAGAATGAATTGAGGTCGAGGGTTGGGGCGTGCATTATGTAATGCTGCTGCGTGGTAGGCCTTTCGAGCGTTAGCGTAGCAGCGCGCGCTAAACAAAACTGACACCACTCAGTGTGAAGGTTGGGTGCTGACTGACCTTGTGCGGTCACGCCCCTTCTTTATTCATCTGCACTCCGCCCGCCGGCGTGAGCGCGTGGGTGCGACACATCCGGCGTCCGCCTGGTTAATAGGCTGGACCGCCAATTCATTACACATTACAGAAATTATTAAATTGAAGAGTGCACAATGAATTTGTTCACATTTGAAACATACATATTTACAGCGGGAGGCACAGGGAAACAAAACGATTTGCGCAAGATTATGAGACGTTTGACCAAGTTTTGAAGCCAGGTTTAGAGCCCTGATCCTAAGCTTCCAGGTCTGAAACCTAGCTACTTTACAATATCTCCCTTCCATAATTTAAGATCAAATATATGTGACTAAGAATATATCCCCAAAGAAACACTGAGAGCCACTTACCATAGCATTGGCATCCGAAAACTAAGTATGTGCTTGGTTTTAAGACTTGATGCTTGGTGATCATGCAAAAGCCTGCAAATTTGTAGGTAAGATCAGAGAAACTCTTACAATCCGGCGTAATTATTTTGATTGATGGGGCTGTCTCTAATGCTGATCTGCATTGATATTTAAAATGGTGAAAACCACTTGCAAAGCCCAAGATGAGGAGATTAAGACAATGCATTATGGTATGAATTTGTGACCTGTCCTGTGTACCTTACCTTACTCAAGGAAAACAGTGTAGGGATAGAGCTTAGTATCTCATTAGGCATTTTGCAAGAAGCAAAAACCAAGCAAACACAACATAAAGGACTAATTGTTGTAAAGGGAATTTGTCAAGTGGCTTGAAAAAGTGTCTATAAGAGTTCTATATGTGCAAGCAAATTTCAAGTAGCAGTCTAAGCCACAGATGTTGGTAAATGTGTTAAATACCTTTCATCCATTTATCAGTCAATGACAATGATTAGACAGAACCCTCTCCCAAACTATTTTGTTATGTAAATGTTGAGATGACACACGTGTACCTTGACATTGCTCAATTGAATGCATGATCTGACCAAGTGCAGGCAGTAATTTTGAACCGCCTTAAAAAAGCATGATACCAGAAACAAAATGTTTTCCATTTAAAAATATAGTTCTGCCATGCTGCGGGCTTTTTAGCCTCAATAATAACCTCAATGCAAACATGGGGGCAAATCCTAAAATTCCAAACTTAGGGACCCAACTCAGATAGTGCAACTTTCAGACAGAGTACCCTGGCAAACTAACATTAATAGAGCAAACCACTGACAGCTGTCATTATCAGTCTGGTTATGCACAGTGTGTGTAGAACAGGTGTCTCCAACCAGTTGATCACAAGCTGCCAGTAGCTCCCAGACAGCTTCAGAGTAGCTCACAGCCTTGAGTTCCTTTTTAAATAAGCACAAGGTTATATTTTCGTTTCAAAGTTAAGGGAAGGCTGTGTTCATTTTACATTATTATCATCCGGCTGCAGATAGTAGGGCCTAATAATGAGCAGTGCCCAGGCAGATGTATTCCCCAGGCTGGGGTTGGCTCACAGAGGTGAACGACTGAAGCACTGATGTATTTAACTCTTAAATAAAAGTCCTTGTCAACTCAGTATTGGAGCTGTGAACAAAGTGATGTTTCTGAATGCTTTTAAATGGAAGAAAATTGAAATGGAAAGTTACCTTAATGACTAAGTTAGCTCTTCATTTCAATTTTCTCCCATTTCAAAGTGTTGCATTTACAAACTGCAGGCCCCTTACTCCCAGTGGCCAGTAGACACTGTGCCATAAGTATAACGGAAAAATACAGCCATTTGTTTTAAATGAGAGAAATTTAAAGTGCAGACAAATGTTCCATATAATAAACTTGTTTGCAGGTTATTTTTCTGCACTTTAAATTTCTTCCATTAAAAAAATAACATATTGTGTTATACATTTATGGGTTCCACATATGGCGAAAGGTATGATTTTTGCAGCAACCACATACAACACAGGCTCTCACTCACCCATATAAATATATCCCATTCATACACACACACATGTTCATATATCCCCATAGACCGCACTCTCACTGATACACATGGCAGCCCTTTCATAGTGTCCTTAGTCCTAATATTTTGTTCAAACCATAGTATCTGGCTCTATAGACATTAGGCTTAAAGTCAATGAAGCCTGCCGTGGGGGTGTCTGATAATGCGCAAATTGTTTAGCCTTCAGTAGCTCACGATGATTTTGACTGATCAGAAGTAGCTCTCACTACAGAAAAGGTTGGAGACCCCTGGTGTAGAGTTTCTCCTCAGCTGTAGCCCTCTTTGTGAATTTACCAAAGTAATTCTGATTTTGTGAATAGACAGAATGGATGGGCAAATGTACTCACTCTGGAAACGTCTCTTGGGGGGGACTCAAAGATACTAATAGAATGCAAATCCAGGAAAGTGTTTCCTAAATGGGATGTATCAGGAATCTCTCAATTAGGAGATAAATGGGGTCCAGAGAAAATCAAAACATTTGAGAAGTTACAAAAGGAGTTTAAGCTGGCAAATTCACAACATCCGTTGAAAAACTACGAAGAATGCTAACAAGGCACGCAGGAGGAAGTCCTGCATGAGTATAGAGTGCTTGCAGCCTCCCTCCATATCACAAATCTATACAACAATAATTGTTTGGGAAACTTCGCCACACTTAAAGCTAAATGGGAGGGGGATGTGGGTACTTTGGAGGAGGAAGCAAGGCATGCAGACATCCCCGGGAATTTGCAATAAAAGCAGGATTCCGCGTGGTGCATCTGAAGATCATTTTTTTTTTTTTTATATCTTTATTTGCATTTTTCAAATATAGGTAACACAATGGGAAAAAAAAAGGAAAAAGAAAATATAATGCATGAGGGATAGGGGCGAGACAGATATAACAGAAGTAATAGACAATCTTTTGCGCATTGGTTATATATGTCGAGTTATATACATAATTTCACTCTTGTGCATTAAACAATTATACATTCGTATCCAGTTTGCGCATTTGCTCTTGGATGTATATCGCATATGAACTATAAACATGTTCACATTAAACTGACCATGGTGTGTACTTCCCTATCCCCAAGAGGGTCATTTGTCTATGCTCCCGTTCAATATATACTGTATATTCCTATATTGCACTTCTCTATACAAGGATGTTGTATAATGCAGATATGATACAGTTTTCTTTTTCTTTAAACCAAACAAGTAAACAAAGGTAATAAAACCATCACCAATCCACTGCGGCTGGGTCATAATGTTCTGGAATGGTGGACAGTCTTTTCTTCTATTCTGTAATATGCCTGCCTCTTCCCTTTTCCAATATCTCGTGTGGTGATCAACTAGGCCTCTCATGTCTCTAGTATTCTGTGTTCCCTAGCTAGCCTTTCTTGGGCATGGCAGTATTAGATTCATTGTGAGGTCGAAGTACGGGGTACTTGACGATCATCGTCTAAGTCTCGCTCAGACGCCGCCTGTGGGGAGTCGTTTCCATCTCCCCTGTCTGTGTATTTTAATTCCACCAGTATGGTATCCCAATATTGTGCAATGGGGTATTTACGCAGGCCCGCTATTTCTTCCCTAGTAATGACGTGCTTTCTGCCTGAGCCCTCAGCAAGTGAGTTTTTCCAGCTATTTAGTACGGGAGGTTCTGCGTGTTTCCATCTTTTTGTAATTAGTCTTTTGGCCACTATGAGGCCTAGGTCAGTGAACCGTGCTGTGACTTTGTTTCTTTGATCTGGGGTAAAAGCCTAGTATACACTCTTCCCATGTCTGTAGAGGTGGCCTTCCGGTATATTTTGCTAGTGCTTCTGTAATTGCCTGCCAATACGTGTTTAGGGAAGCGCAGGACACCAGCATATGAAGAAAGTCCGCATTTATCTGCCGACAACAGGGGCACGCCGAGGTGGTCATATTAAAATATTTGTTCAATTTGTCTGGTGAGAGCTATGCCCTATGTGTGATGTATGTTTGTATAAGGCGAAATTTGGAGTTTCTCGGTATACATGTGGGGTTGGCTAATATTGTCTCCCATTCGCGGTCTGTCCATGGGCTTCCCCTGTCTTTTTCCCATTTCAGACGTAAAGCTGTCATAGGTTTTGTATTGTTGTGGCGCTTAGAGACTAAATGATGGCGAGAGGTAGCGTTTCAAAGGGTTTTTATTCTTTTAAGTAGACAGTTAGTCAGAGGGAGGGGGGGGGATACGGGGCGTCCGCTTCGGTGTTCGTCAGTGCCCGGGCCCAGGAGTCGTTGCGTCCTCTTCGGATCTTCACGCTCCGTGATCCAGGAAGTAAAACCAAAAGGAAAAGAGAAGGAAAAGTAAGGCGGGGCCCCGTGGAGGCAATTCCTGGCAAAAGGGAAGGGAGTGGGGGGGACGTAAGACCCAAGTACCGCCACCAGTGAATCGCGTGCCCTGCTATGCCAACACGTCTTATACTATGGCTTCTGGGTGCCAGTTACCGTCCCGCCTCCCCTACCCTTAACCCAAAAGGCCGAGACACGATCACGTACCTCTTGAAGCCACGCTCCTCCTGGAACGTGGCTGGCGTGGTCGCAGTGCCGAATCGGGTTCGGCTCCCTCTTTCCGCTGTAGAGATTCCGTTGCAGGACGTCTAGGCCATCGGATTCCGCTTCGGTAGCTTCTGGCGGGAGACCACTCGACTCGGGAGCCTCTCTCGTTGTGCCGGCGCTGGTCGCTTTCACTTCCGTCTCCGAACGCCTCCCGTCGCTGATAGGTGCATGTGACCAGGTCACATGTGGCGGTCCAGGAGGCTGGAGATCCACATCCTTAAAGGAACAGTGCGGTTCCCGGCAATCGAGAGCAGCAGAAGACTGGAAACAGAGGAGAGGGGAAACATGAGGGGGGAACACGTCCGGATCGTCTCCCGTCTGCGGATCATGGGCAGTCACCTCGTCACACACCCCTACCCCAGACTGTTCCCGATCGGGGGACAGGGGAATCCGAGAGAGGAAGTCCGCATTCCCGTTAGCGGCACCCCGACGGTGGCGAACCTCAAATGTGAAGGGCTGCAACGAGAGGAACCACCTTAGCACCCTGGGGTTATTCCCCTTGTTACTGCTCATCCAGAGCAAAGGAGCATGGTCTGTGTACAGAAGGAAACGAGAGCCCTCCAGATAGTAGTGTAGCTTCTCCACGGCCCACTTGATGGCAAGACACTCCTTCTCGATAACTGGGTACCGGTGTTCCCGAGGAAACAGTTTACGGCTGATAAACAGCACCGGATGTTCAACCCCATCGTCCGACTCCTGGGACAACACCGCACCCAGACCGTTGTCAGAGGCATCCGTCTGGAGAATGAAACCCTTAGAGAAGTTCGGGGATCTCAGGACAGGACCAGACGTAATGGCGGTCTTCAGCTCCACAAAAGCACGCTCAGCCAAAGGGGAAGGGTTCAGGAGGTCTCGGGGTTTCACCTGGTTTCGAAGGAGGTCTGTCAAGGGGCTAGCAATCTCTGAATACCTGGGGATGAATCTCCTATAATAGCCTAGTAAGCCAAGGAAGGCCCTGACCTCTTTTTTTGTGGACGGGAAGGGTGTATTGACTATTGCTCTGACCTTTTCGCTTTGCGGCTCAATAACCCCATTACCCAAGAGATAGCCCAGGTACCTAACTTTTTGAAAGCCTACTCTAGACTTTTTGGCATTGATATGAAGCCCTGCCTGCTGCAATGCACGGAACACCTGTTGACAATGCTGTACATGGAGGTCCCAACAGGGGCTATAGATGACAATATCATCCAGGTAAGCGGATGAATACTCTTGATGGTCAGCTAGTACTTTATTCATGAGTCTTTGGAAGGTAGCAGGTGCCCCATGGAGGCCAAAGGGTAAAACGGTAAATTCGTAGAGACCCGTAGGCGTAGAGAAAGCCGTTTTCTCTTGGTCTTGGGCTTTGAGGGGCACCTGCCAATATCCTTTTGTGAGGTCGAGGGTAGTTATGTATTGGGCATCCCCGAGCTTTTCAATAAGTTCGTCAACGCGTGGCAAAGGGTAGGAGTCGAACTTAGAGATGCTGTTAACTGCCCGAAAGTCCATGCAAAACCGGACAGAACCGTCCGGTTTTGGCACCAGGACTATCGGAGATGACCATTCACTCCGGGAAGGTTTTATCACTCCCATCTCCAGCATGTTTTCGACCTCCCCTTTAATGGCCTCTCTCCGTGCGGCGGGTATGCGATAGGGCCTTTGTTTGACGGTCTTCCCGGGAAGGGTGGAAATAGTGTGTTCTACCAATGTTGTTCTCCCGGGAAGATCGGAAAACAAAGAAGCGAATGGTAACAAGGCGGTGTGTAAGGCTTCTTTTTGGGTACCCGATAAGGAGTCGTTCACAATTAACTGCTCTAAGGTGCAGTTGTTCTTTTCAGAGGGGATTGTGATCTGTACATTCTGAGGTATGGGACCCAACCATTTTTTTATAAGGTTGATATGATACATCTGGGACCTTTTTTTGGTGAGTTGTATTACATAGGTGGTCAACCCGATTTTTTTTGTAATGCGGAAAGGACCCTTCCATTCGGATCGGACTTTAGACAGGTTGGAGGGTAGAAGGATCAGTACCCAGTCGCCTACGGCGAGTTGACGCCATTTCTTTCCGTGGTTATACAGTGTTTGTTGTTTGGTTTGCGCCTTTTCTAGGTTCGCCTCAGCGAAGTCTCTCAGTTTATGTATGCGGGTTCGTAACGCCATGGTGTAGTCTAGGAAAGACCGGGTTTCCTCTTGTTTTTCCTGTTCCCAGGCCTCCTTGGTGATTTTCAACAAGTCTCGAGGTCGTCTCCCATACAGTAATTCGAATGGTGAACAGCCTAAGCTAGACTGCACCTGGCTTCGCACCACAAAAAGAGCCAGAGGAAGGAGCATGTCCCATTCGCGACCCTCAACACTAAGCATCTTTTTAAGGGAAAGCTTCAGTGTGGCATTGTAGCGCTCACAGAGACCGTCAGTCTGGGGGTGATATACTGAGGTCCTGATGTGAGAGATGTTGAGCGATTTACAGATTTGGCTCATCAAGCGTGACACGAAAGGGGTCCCTTGGTCAGTCAAGATTTCCTTAGGGAACCCCACACGTGAGAACAATTCTATTAATCTGTCACTGATGTTGGTGGTTGTGGGGGCGCGCAAAGGGAAGGCCTCGGGGTAGCGGGTGGCATAATCAACTATGACCAGCGCATATTGATTGCCTTTCCTAGTGCGAGGGAAGGGGCCTATAAGGTCCATTCCCATGCGTTCAAACGGCCTTCCGATAATCGGAAGAGGCTGAAGGGGAGCAGCAGGAGGTCTGTAGGGGTTCTTACGTTGACAGACCTCACACTCCTGACAGAATTTTGCGATATTGTTATAAATGCCTGGCCAATAGAAATGTTGTAGGACCATTTCTGTGGTTTTTTGTGCCCCTCTGTGTCCCGCAACAAGTGTGTGTGGGCAAAAAATAAGATCTGCGCCCTGAAGGTTTGGGGTACCAGGAGTTGGGGCGAGTCACCGGGACTCCCGGTCCTATATAGGAGATCATTCTCAATGTGGAAAAGAGGAAACACTGGCTGGGGTGACAAGGCTGACTGACGGGCGTGATCCCAAGCAGCTTGGAGGGTTGGATCGTGCTCTTGGTTGTATTTAAAGCTACGATCAGAAAGCCAGGGGGCCTGGGTTAGGAAAGACGGCTGTTCTTGCAGGAGGGGTCTAGGAGGACGTACGGTCACCCTCAGGAGGTGTGAGAACAGAGGATTGTCTAATCCCAGGATTAGCTGTTCTGGCAAGTTGGATAACACCCCTAGTCTGGTCTGGATGATTCTACCGTTCGGGAGAGAGATGGGGAGGCACACTACTGGATAGGTACGGACATCCCCATGAACGCACCGTATGGGTATCCGTTCATCTGTCAGGAGAACAGATGGGCTTATCAGGGACTCACGAACAACCGATTGCCGGCAACCAGAATCCAACAATGCTCTGACCTCCCTCCCTCTATCTTGACACTTACGTAGAAGCAAGGTCCCATCTCTTCAGTGAAGTACACAGTAGATGGAATACAGCTAACGTCCATTGGCTCATCAGGTGGTTTTTGTGGGGACAGAAGCGAGCGATGTGGCCCCACTCTCCACAATCATAACACTGGGGTCCTTTGTGGGGGAGAGGATCGGAGCGAAATCGAGCGCGGGGAGATTCGGACAGGTGTTTTACTGGTTTTCTTTCGAACTTGTGCGGAGATACGGTGGTCCTGTTTAGAGTGTTATCTCCCTGTAAAACACGAGGCTGGGCTCTTGCGAACGTTGTGGCCATGTTCACGGCCTCCTCGACAGACAGGTGTGGATGCTGCTTCAACCAGCGTTGCGTGGGATAGGGTAATGCCTCTAGATACTGTTCGAGGTATATTGACTCCATTATTTCCTCTTTGGTATGTTCTAGGGGCTTGAGCCACTTATCTGCAGCGGCTTTTAATCGGAAGTACAGGGTTTTGGGTTTCCCCTGGTGCTCCTCTTTCTTTTCTGAAGCGTATCCGATACGCCTCTGGATCCATTCCGAGATGATCTAGGATAACACGTTTTATAACTGCATAGGAGTGTTCCCTGTGGGGTTGGCCACCTGATATGCAGCCTGCGCTTCACCGCTTAGGAGTGGTGCCAAGAAGAAAGGCCACTTGGCTTCCGGCCAAGCACAGGCCCGTGCAGCCCTTTCAAAGTTCATCAGGAAGGCATCCGGGTCATCACCAGGAAGAAGCTTTTGCAACACTATGTTAGGGCCACTGGTGTGGGCCCCGGGGTTCGAGCGATGGCTGGTCGGTTGCCACCTTCTGGATGCAGTCGACCTGCTGGCTTATAGTGTCCCTAAACAAGTCCCTGTCGGCCTGGGCCGATGACATCTGCTTCTCCAGCGCCCATTCCAGTTTCTGCTGTCCTACTACCAGCTGTTGGATAAGGTTCTCCATGTCTGTCCTATGGAGCTACTGTGCCTGCATTCTCCACCATGTGTGGCGCTTAGAGACTAAATGATGGCGAGAGGTAGCGTTTCAAAGGGTTTTTATTCTTTTAAGTAGACAGTTAGTCAGAAGGAGGGGGGGGATACGGGGCGTCCGCTTCGGTGTTCGTCAGTGCCCGGGCCCAGGAGTCGTTGCGTCCTCTTCGGATCTTCACGCTCCGTGATCCAGGAAGTAAAACCAAAAGGAAAAGAGAAGGAAAAGTAAGGCGGGGCCCCGTGGAGGCAATTCCTGGCAAAGGGAAGGGAGTGGGGGACGTAAGACCCAAGTACCGCCACCAGTGAATCGCGTGCCCTGCTATGCCAACACGTCTTATACTATGGCTTCTGGGTGCCAGTTACCGTCCCGCCTCCCCTACCCTTAACCCAAAGGCCGAGACACGATCACGTACCTCTTGAAGCCACGCTCCTCCTGGAACGTGGCTGGCGTGGTCGCAGTGCCGAATCGGGTTCGGCTCCCTCTTTCCACTGTAGAGATTCCGTTGCAGGACGTCTAGGCCATCGGATTCCGCTTCGGTAGCTTCTGGCGGGAGACCACTCGACTCGGGAGCCTCTCTCGTTGTGCCGGCGCTGGTCGCTTTCACTTCCGTCTCCGAACGCCTCCCGTCGCTGATAGGTGCATGTGACCAGGTCACATGTGGCGGTCCAGGAGGCTGGAGATCCACATCCTTAAAGGAACAGTGCGGTTCCCGGCAATCGAGAGCAGCAGAAGACTGGAAACAGAGGAGAAACATGAGGGGGGAACACGTCCGGATCGTCTCCCATCTGCGGATCATGGGCAGTCACCTCGTCACACATGTGTATGAGTAGTGTCTCCACCAGCCAGTGCACTATGTGTGACCCATTGCCCATCACGTGCAAATATTGGATCAAGAGATGCATCTTTGGCTCTACAGTTATGTCTCCCTAGGCCGCCGTAAGCGATCTCTTAATGGAGTTGTGTAACAGGAATTGTCCTGCTGGTAGGTCATTTTCCTCCGCTCGGTTCTCAAATGGTATCAAATCCCCGTCAGCCTACAGGTCTCCCAGTGTGTGTAACTCAGCTATATGCCAATGTGTAAGTGTCCCAAAATAGGTGCCTACCTTTCCTCTGTTAGTCCCCAGGAGTGGTAGCAACGGGGCGTAAGGTACTGTATTTCTGGTAAGATATAAGCTTTGCCTATAGCAGCGATGGGCTGGTTCAAGACAAGTCTTCGAGGGGCTTGCGGGGCGGGCAATCGGGTGGAACAGGTGATATATCTGAGATTGGGACCATGGTGGCTGCATTGAGGCCGTGTCTTCCAGACCATGTCCAGCAAACCATTTTGTCACCCACTGTAGTTGTGCTGCCAAATAATATAGTTCTCAGTTAGGCACTGCCAGTCCTCCCCTGTCAGTAGGGGCATAGAGTTTCCATAATACTATCCTGGGACGGCCTGAATTCCAGATATGTCCTCGGATCATCTGCTCAAGCTCTCGAAATATCCTAGCTGGGACGTAAACCGGAAGGTTGGAGAAATAATATAATAGTTTGGGTAATACTACCATCTTACTCAAAGCTACTCTACCCATCACGTTCAGTGGAAGCGCCTTCCAGAACCTGATCTGCGCTCGTATGGCAGCCACAGCCCTGGTCAGGCTTCCCTCCAAAATGTCAATGGGGTCCCGGTATATAAATATGCCCAGATACCGGAAAGTGGTCGGCTGCCAGTGGAGAAGCGAGTTGTTAATGTAGAGGTTCAGGTTCGTGGTCTCTTCTCGGAAGGGGTATAGACATGATTTCGACCAGTTTACTCTAAGTCCCGACACCTTCTCAAAATTCCCAAGGGTGTCTGCTAAGGAGGGAGGCACATTATGTAGGTCTTTCAGATATATTAATAGATCGTCTGCATAAAGAGAGACAGCATGCAGACCATTTCCCAGCCAGATACCCCAATCTGAACCCTCCCTGCGGAGCCGCGCTGCCAACGGCTCCATTGCAAGCGAGAATAGGAGCGGCGACAGAGGAAAACCCTGCCTAGTACCTCTATTGATCTTTATGTTTTCCGATATTAACTGTCCTGTCCGGACTCTGACGGAGGGTTGTAGGTAAAGTAGTTCGATCATACATAGAAATGAGTCTCCAAAACCATATCCCCGTAGCACTGCAAACAAATACGACCATTCCAGGGAATCGAAGGCCTTTTCTAAATCTAACACCAGTCAGCCCGAGCGAGGCAAGGCGTCTGTAGCATACTTCTGTACCCTGAAAAACCTGCAGATGTTGAGTGACGTGCTTCTAGTGGAGACAAACCCATTTTGGTCCGTATGTACCAGAGACCGTATCAGTGGTGCCAGCCTTGCAGCTATTATGGACGCCAGGATTTTGTAATCAGTGTTAAGTAGCGCCAATGGCCTGTATGATCCTAGCATTAATGGGTCTCTACCTGGCTTGAGAAGAGAAATTAGCAGTGCCTCGTTTTGTGTGGCTGGGAGCATAGAATCGGTTAACGAAGTATCGTAAGCTAATGACTTCCACTATAACAACGGGTGATAAACCCTCAGACAACCAAATGAATGTGCAGGCATTATGTTCCTGAGGATGAGGAACCCTAATATTTGACAAAAAATGGACAAACAAATGAAAAAGGTTACGCGTATTTTGTCCACCTGGAACCAAGATACTCGGAAGAGGGCCAAAATGGTCAACAGTATTCACTGGTTCACTCTAATCTGTAGGTAATGAGCACCAATTGAAAACGAGTAACAAAATGTATGACTGGTTTGGAAGGAAGTCTTCAATGCTAGCACAGTGTAAAATATAACCTGTGACAACTGCTTATTGCTAACGTGCGTGCCAATTAGCAAACTTATAAAAATCATTAAAAACATGTTCTGGAACTTGAACTCAAATTGGAACCTGCCTATTTAATAAACGGAAAGCAATGTAACCTGAGCATTCTGTGTATCGAAATGTTAAGCTGTATATTTTCATGCAGCTCACTGGGAGTTATGTTTGTAAATTCCATTAACAGCCTTGTGTTTATAAATTCCGACTGATATTAAATTCTAAGGGATAAGTGAACTACAATAGTCCTTTCTGACAGGAATGTTTTACAGTTTACATGTGTACTATTTGTTAGGTTACGCTATGCATTTCTTATGCAAGAATATGTTGAAAATGTTTTCGCGGTATAGTCATGGGACACGGGAAAAGGCAACAATATTCTTCCCCACCAGCTGCGAGGCTCGCTGTTACTCCAAATGAAATGATTATGCCTAGTGCCAGCAGTTTCTAGACGAGGCGCTAACAATAATTGTACAAGCTCAACTTCATTACTGCTCGCTGGACATTTTTATAACAGTTTAATTTGGAAGGGTTACAAAACCCATTTGAGTCATACACTTACAATTACAGTACACTCGAGAACCCCCAAAACGACCCTTTCCACCCTATCCCTCCCAAAAAAAAATCCTTTGACCCGTTCGATTTGTCGCTAATCTAAGGTAAACATTGTTGGCAGCGTGCATTGTGACAGAATACGGGGTGGGGAGAAAATCCCTGAACAGTTGTTATTGATTCCAGCGTTTACCGACTGAGAGGTAAGTGCCGTTTACGAAACAGAGCAGATGCAGATGTTGACAAAAAAGGTAAACAATTGTTTCATGGCGTGCTGCCAGGCCCCGCGCTGATATATTAAACTCCAAGTGAAGCGCATTTCCCCTATGGATTGCACTTACTGCCACTTCATTTCCTATGTGCGCAGCCTCTCCAGGGCTGCGCCGAGCACTAAGCTATTTCCAGGCTCGCGCTGACCCCCGAGGCCTGCTGCTACCTCACACTGCCATTAGTGAGGGGAATTGCATGTGTCTGACACGGGCTGAAACCAATTATTAGATATTTTCTACAGAATGCTGCCCAACTCTGTTGGGAATGAACAATCATGAAATAATTTACCTCCTGATTTAATTTTTTCCTGAACAAATTAGTTGTAGCGCGAGGCAGGCCGTACACAGCTGCCTATGACATATCTCTGTCTTATCAAGATTATACCTGGAATGATGAGAAGGAAGGGACGGGAGGGAGGGACAGGTTTGGGAATCCTGCGGTAAGGAAAAGCCATTGAGAAGTGTATCTGATATACTGATCACATGTACTCTCTGCTGATTGAAAATGACAGACCCATAAAGGACTATCAGGGCAAGGTTGAATGGCACAGACGGCAGGCCTTCTCTCAGCGAGGAGGATTTTATTTAAACACTTGTCTGCCTTTCAGAAGCTTTTTGTCCAGTTCAGTCCCGGGGATGGTATCACACATCTGATGAAAGAGGCTAGAATCAAAAGGGCAGCGCGTGCCTACTCGGTATTAAACAGCCTTCTTGGAAGTTATGAAAACAAAACCATGTACCCCGAGCTTCTGAAATGGCGGCTCTGAACTGCACCAGACAGAACTATCTGCACCAGGAGACCAGCTTCTAATTAGAGGGCTAAAAACCAGCTCTCATTTTCATCTGCACACAGCCCAGTCGTGATCTAAGTAGTATAGTTATTTCTTCCTTCCTGTCCAAGACCTTAGTACCTTGAACTGCTACTGTCCTTCAGACGTTACTAGGATGGGTCTTGCAACCATTCATTTTAGGCCTTGGCCGCTGTGTACCACATAACATCACCCTATCTGTCTCACCATTTTACCTTCTCATTAGTACTCAGTGGTAACTGGACAAAGTAATTTAGAGTTTTACAGAACTTTTAATAAATAACAAATATTAGCGCAGAGACGTGCACAATAGTTGTAGAACTTAGTAATCACAAAAACAAGCAGGTATACCATAACCATCCTAAATGTGGACCTTTTAAATTACGCATTTCGTTTACATATATAGATGAACTTGGCAACAGTTGGAGACCTGCACCTGTAAACAGAGAAATCATGTATATACATATCTAAATGTTTATACACAAATATGTAACAGCAGCAAACGTATTTCACTGCACACTGCAAGTAGGGCAAGGCAGTCCCAGTGTAATAGGAAATACTCACTAGAAAGAGAGGCGATGTAAGCTTTACACAATGCACGTTTCTTTAATTATACATCTCTTCTCAACTAATTCTCAATGAGATGGCGCTCGAAGATACGTTTTCGAACTGCTGTACAGCAGAGCTTGAGTCAGTTCAAGGTCAAGATTTAATTTCCTTCTGGCCAGTGACCTCTGCTGAAGAGCTTACAGATCATTGGAAGGGCTGAGACCTACATTATGATTACATTATGATTACTTCAGTTAGCAAGAAAGCAAAAACCCGTCAGTGTGGCTTCTTAGAGAGCTGCACCGTGTTCTGTTGGGCATAGGGCAGCAAATAACCTAATGTTTTGTAGTAATGGTGATATGTCTTCAGAAGCAGTGCCTACAAAAATCAGCAAAATTAACAGCTTACTTAAGGAACTAGCTCCACAAAACAGTATGCGTTCTTTTCATCAGGTTACGTGACCATTTACTGAAGGGAATGAAAAACCTTTCTAATGTGGATACTTGTCACCCAATAACTCTTTCGAAGGCCTAGTACTGATTGATCAAAAGAAGTAGTGTCTCACCCCAGGCAAGGCTGGGTGATCATGGAAGGCTTAGTTGAATCTTCATAAATGTATGGGGGTGAGCAGATATGTCAACTCAGCAGAATCTCAATATACGCATTGACTCAAGTCTAAAGATGCATAAGTAGGCTGAGGGTACAGTGGTAACCCTTTTTACAGCAAGCACTGCTCTCTGAAGGTACTCTGGGGAATGCATTCAGTCCTGTCTCCCCTGACTTGGAATTATTATTTTTTTTTAAATTGTTTTTATTTGTATTTTGCCAGAAACCAAAGCGAAAAGAAATCATAACAAAATCGGTTACAGTCGTGCAGAGACATACATATACAGTCCATACATCATATAATTCCACATCACACCCCCTTAGGGCATCGTGAACCTTCAAGTCCCGCCCACTCACATTTCTCCGTTGTAGTGTCCCATGTTTCCTCTCCATCTGGAATGCTTAAAAACTGGAGAGCCGGGACTTATTTTTAAAGTTAAAGGAGGTACCCCTCAGAGGCCCGCTAACCATCACCCAGCCCCCCATCTAGGCCATAATATGCCCTCCATTTGCCCCACACCCTGCGGAATTTCCTCGGGCACCCTCTTGCCTTATAAGTGACCCTTTCTGCCGCCATGTACATATCCATTCCTGCCTTCCACTCTCGGAGTTGGGGCGCGATTGCAGCCCCCCAAGCTCGCGCTACATCCCGTTTTGCCACCACCAGGGCTAACTGAGCGAATATGAGCTGCGGTCGGCCCAAATCTACATCTCCGGGTATACCCAACAATATGAATTTAGGGTCCAGTGGTAGTGTTGTGTCTAGAATCTTGCTCAGTTCCCCCAACACCTTCTCCCAATAGGTCTGTATTTCGGTGCAGTCCCAGATGACATCTGACCTGGAATTATTGACCAAACATTGATTGGTATCTCAGTATTCTGATTAACTGACCATCCTACTGGTTGGCCTTGATTTGTAATTACTCAGAGAATTCAGCAACCGTCTCGGTTTAAAAAAAAGTGTAACAGTTAAACTATTTCACATGGTGGGTATTATTAAGTGAGGATTCAAGAATTACAGAGCAGCCAACCCACAGAGTGCCACAGATGCGGATATCTTGCACGGTATCCTCATCTGCCACATGGACACCCAGTGAAGACACTTTCTCACATAGGGAATACTAATGTGAGCTGGAAAAATAAAGGCACTGTTGAAATGCTGTCTGTGTATTGCACACTTCCAAAGAGATGGGGGGCTACTCAAGAGGCCTTTGGTGTATCTGTGGGTAAGAAGTAAGGTCTGACCATCAACGGGTATGCCTACTCCTCTACACCTACATGCGTTCTAATGGCACTGCCAGTGCTGGCTCCAAAGTCATGGCCCGACCAAGGGCCCACCACTGTGCAACTGCCCCACCACTTGCTCCATCTGGGTTTGGATTCGCACAGTGAAAACTGGTCATGTGCTGAAAGGTCTGCTACTAGATTTAAGAAGTGTTCTTTTTTGTATGTTTCTTGGTAGTATTTATTTTCTCTTTAGTTCAAATCCGATTTAAGCAAGCTCTGAAATGACCCACCCAGTTTGGAAAAGGGGAGTAAAATTTTCTGTAGAGTGTCACTCACGAGGTGATCATCCATGCAATGAATCAGTCTGGGAAACAAGCACCAAACCCTGGGAGAGAATGAATACTATCGCCCAAAAATGTCCAACAAAAAATCCAACAATTGGATCACTGATAAAATTGGAGTTTTGAGATTAAAGCGTAGCAATGACCACTCTTTAGAATAAATGCAATCAGTTAGAAAATGTAAAAATGAAGGTAATTGTTTGTTACCATAGAAGATAACCAACTTACCCAGAAAAACAAAATTCAAGAGATACTGAACACAGAGTCGAAAATGCCTACAATGCGCACTGTAGTCAGGAGGATAATGCCTGTCAATACCATATTAATTTATTTATCCTTTTGTTTTAAAATGACTATGCTGTGACACGTGTTTCTTATTTATTGGACGTCTGCTTGCAATGTGTTGGCACTAAAGGTAACTGAATGAAAAATTAATAAGATCACAGAATGTCACATGAGCCTTGAGGATTAGAGATGACCTGTCTAACATTCTGCATGGATCAGTGTGTGCACAAACTTATGACTAGTACCAACAGCTCCGAGCCCACAAGGAAGCACTTCAGTGACCGCACAGCCGTCACTCAATACACTTCCCAACTGCCACCTCTGGTCAAGCAAAGCACATATGACTGCATAAAATGAGACTTGTTTGGAAGACATACGGAAGTAGGATAGTTGGTCCTGGGTGCACACCTCCGAAACTCAGTAAGCCCAGACGTTAGGAACCAGACAAACTTTTCATCTTCAAAAGAAAGGTGAAAAAGGAGCTTGTTCAAAAAAGGCTTTCATGTCCCATCCAGAAAGAATGGGGACCACCCTCCCTCCAAAAAAGGAATTGTTTTCTCCAAGTACCTTCAATGCGCGAAAGGCATTGAAGATTCATTAGTGGTCTCTTCCCGATTGGCATGGGAAGTAAGGCTGCTGGGATACAGCAGCACCCCACTCTTACTCTACTGAGTGGAGCAGTTTTATCTCAGTTGAGCTAAAGGCGCTAGTAGTGCAGCGCTGGTGGATACAAGTGAAGGGGATGAATGAAGCAGGCCTCATAAGATTTTAGAAAACCCTCATGTCACAGGAGGTGCTGCTTTCTCCTGCAACCTCTGAGCCTCTTTGCAGGCGTGGCGAGACGTGTTTCTAATTGGTGATGTTGTGGCCTACATAAACCCCAAACTCTGACTCTCTCACTCTAGAGGAAGAGGTGGCCTCCGCTGTTTTGGTCATCCTCTGTGGTCTAAGTGGCTGGCATCAGACCCTGAGGCTAAGTTCAGCCATGATGCACTGCTGCCTTTCGATTTAGGAGCTGCACAAAGAGGTGAGAGAATGGGATGCAAGATCGTGCCTGACCCACTGTTGCATCTCCTCCTCTACCTTAATCCTGGATGTGCAGAGAGGCAAATCACTCGTCCTGTTGTAGGACTGAGCTTCCAGGGTAAGTTAACTCTGCTGAGCAGCCCCTCAGCCCGTGATATCTGAATTAAGCTTTGCTACAGAAACAGGCTGCCACATTGTCTGCAATATTGTGTTTTATTGTAATGTAATTAGATTTATATAGAGTGCTTACTACTTCTGACAATGCATTGAAGAATTTTACGCCAGACAGCATGCTGCTCCGGAACACCAGGTTAGTCGTTAATCCAGGTATTAGACCTGTGCTCTCAAGAAAACCGTTCCATGCATTTACTCTTGTTTCTTTGTGGTGGTTGGCATTAATAGGGGTTTAGTGTCAGTCGCGGCCGGTATGACTTGCGGGTGGGGGGGTGCTGGGGGAGGGAAGGGGAGAGGTTTAATTTAAAAAAGTTAAGTTAACTTACCTTTGCCGGCCTGTCCCACGTCGTCGGTCTGCGTCGCCCTCTGTACAACAGGAAGGAGCCGCAGGCAGCCTCTCTCCAATCCCCTAAGCCAATCACAACGCTGCAGATTGGCTGGGACGCTGACCCCACAGGGGACTATGGGCAGGCCATTTTCTCTATGTAGGCTGCATGCAGCCTACATAGAGAAAATGCAGAGTGCGTATGACTGGTTTGGTCGGCCCTGGGGCCGACCAAACAATCAGCGCCCACAACAGTGGGCAAGCCACTCCTCCCCTGCCCTCCAGCAGACACGCCCACCCCCAACCAAACCCTGCCTTTTGCTTTCTTGCAGTGCGAGAAGCAGAAACATAAAATGGTCATTCAAAAGAAAGGGAGAGGGAAGTTTTCATGCAGGGTTTTGAGAAGACAGAGCAGACTTTTTGAAATAGCATGCAATCTGAGGATGCAAAATAGTAGAAAGAAACACCAATTATCACATGTGAGAGTGTGCTCTATTAGCTTCTTTGATAGGCAGTACCAAATAGTACAGCAATACAGTCTATCTGCTGTTAGGCTACCACTAGACCACCACTCCAGCAATGACAGCTCATCATCTCAGATGTTTGAAATAATGGCTGGACGCCTATAAAGGAAATATCAAGAGCTTTAAGCTGCGCTCAAAGGAAGTAATAACCTCATTATCATAGAAAAATGAGAGAATATACAGGATAAATAAAGCAAAAACCAAATAGGAGATTGTGCTAATGTTGGAACAAATGTCTTCTGATGTTCACCAATAAAGTTAGACTCACAGTATTAATTAGAAAAGAAAAGTGGGATCTCTTCGGATGTCCCTGAATTAGGATGGCACGAAATGGGGGAGAGGACAGCTTCCCAGACATCTGGCACCCAGACACTAAAGAGAGGAGCCTGAAGGACGGGCCCACTAAAGATTCCATGAAGACCTTGTTATTAAGGGGCTGATGATTAGTGAAGGATGCTCTCAATGTATATAATTCACTTGGCTTCCAGTACAGGCAATGGTTAAGCCATATTTTTAGGAATATCAGTTAGAGGTGAGTGCATTATCAGAGACTATCTTGCTGGATATGGTACAGGTACCCTTTGGGTTGCAGGCAGCTGGGAGTTAGGCCCATGAAAGACAAAATGGGTATTGTGTTTGAATTTTTAGCCTGTGCTGACAAGGGGACTTCACGAGGGCTATCTTTGCACAGGGACTGTAATTATTTACTTCCAACTTGCTATTCATTTGGTAATTTCTAGTTAGCCCATTAATGGGCACCTTTACTTTATTTTATGAGGTGCATGTGCAGCAAGTAAAGGTGGGTGAGCCAACAAATTAACGGGCCTAGGTCATCAATGGCCTGGTTTCACTGTAAAGCCCATGCACAAGCAGATCCATGAAAATAATTGGCATGTAAATCATGTAGCAAACATTTACAAATGTGATAACGTCTATTCGCAATAAAAAACGTGAACTTTAACATGCGGATGCGTTTTACCTTAGTATGCCAGATTACATCACTACATTGAGTGGTATTTATGAAATATTATAGCCTTTAACCATGAACTTAAACACATTACTGCCCTCCCCGACGACACATGGAAGAAGGTGACGACAATGCCATTCGAGAAATACAACGTAAATTAGTTGTCATGTATACCCTATTTGTGGCCTAGACTGATATTACGTTAATGAATCTGGAAAATATCCAGAGGAAGGTAAGTCTAGGCAACAACCAGAGCACATCAAGACTGAACAATTTCCATATCAATGTGGGCAGGGTGAGACGTAGACCCATCCAAAGAAAAGTGTCTGGGGAAGATCAGACTGGGGCTTGCGTGAGCACAATTCAGAACAGCGTATATATGGGACAAGTTCTGAGTGGCTGTGGACAAAGTCCAAAACAGAGAGCACTTTGGCAATATGAAGAAGCGGATTTGGTCTGTGCACTGCCATCGTACAGTGACTTGGTCTGTCCTATCCTCAGTGGTGAGAGGGTCTGCTCTGAGCAGGATAACTCTGGATGCTCACCAGGGCTCTCCTGAGCAGAGTTGGATTGGGTACGTTCCTCAGCAGAGAGTGCCTGGGCGATGTCTAGAGAAAGTGGATCATGGATATATACTCTGTACATTGTGACCTTGGGACTGGGCACTATGTACAGCAGTGTGAGTTAGGAGAATAAAGCGGAATGAGTCAGGGTAATATCCAGAGTAGAGTGGTCCTGGCTGTTGTTTAGGGCAGAGTGGGTCTGGGTAACATCCAGAAAAGCACAACTCTGACACTATACAAAACAGGGTAAATGTGGTGAAAATTCAGAGCACTATGAGAGTGGACAGGATAAAGCACTTTTGCCAATCTGTGCATTTTAAATCTCCCACTGTGCACTGATTAGTAGGGGAAAATCATAACATCTAGCAGTTATCTGAGCTAATGAACTTGATGTTATTGAGGTTTGAAAAACTTCGGATATTACTATGAATGTGCTTTATACACCTCTGTGTAGGATTTTAGGGGTCTTGTTATGTTCTTATATAAAGAGCTTCACGGGAAGATGCTATATTATCTATCTGCTTTTATGTGATGTTAGCAGCCACTGTCAATGCATAATAAGAATTGACTCATGGAGAACCTTCAGCAAAATCAAGTGTGGAGCTTGGAATCTCTGCGGCTTTGGCCCCACAGCAGAAAAATGATTGATCTCAAATGAGAACTAAAATGTATGTTCTTGTGTATACTTCTTAAAGTGTAGTAATGCAAGTCATGACAGTGGTCAGCCACTTCATGATACTCATAAAGTACACCTATGGCTCCCATCAAGTTCCTAAGAGGTCTATCTAAGATTCGCATTTGTCTGATGGTCTTTTGCATGCAGTGTGCGGTTTATTTGACAGTTACATGGATTAAATTGTCTCTTTCACCTTCTTCCAGCTGTTCTTTGTCCGCTTTAAAGTCAAAAATAAGGGGATGACCATATCCTTCTGAGAAAATATTGACACATACACTGTGCTCGTTCGTTTGCAATCTGAAATATAATCTGTTAATGTCTGCCCTGTCATTATGTACCTGATATATGAACTATAATGGGACATGTAACCATAAAAATCAGTGCCCGTCCCCCTTCTGTACCGACTTGCTACTATGACTACTATGTTCGCTTCTGATCAGTGCAATAATGCTGAGAGATCGCAAAAAGAAGTTGTGCAGTTTACACCTCTCGTTTGCAATCTACCAAGTGATACATCAGGCCCTTGGTTTTCTAACAAATAGTTCAGGCTATTTGATAGCAAAACCGAATGCAGTATTATTTTTGTGCTATTTTCTTAAATGAGTTTTGAGGAACATTTTCTCTTTTATATATTCCTTTTCCTAAGCACAACACTTCAAATAGCTAGTTTAAACTTTAGTAATAATATTTACCTGTGTTTGCCTGATCACCATGTTGGCAACAGTTACAACCTATGCAGAATGTGGCTAAGCACGTGATTGTGTTATTGTGCAGCATGTTCTTTGACAGGACATGCTGCACATGGAATGAAGCCTAAATTACCCTGGATTCGTGTTGGCTTTGGATGGCTTTACAACATAACAGTCAGATTTGTGCCTCCCAAACAGAAATTAGGCTCATCAAATGTACTTACTTCAGCTTAAAGGGACCCTCTGGTGAATACTGTCATTCTAGATCTCAAAGCCCCAGCTGACATCACCAAACAAACAAACGTTCAAAAACGCCTGTTGGTGGTGGTTGTTACAGATGCAGGGCTGGCCAAAGAGATTAATGTTTTTGCCTACACTGGATACTCGCCTGTTAGACCTTCTGGCAAGAGAAAAGTAGCTTTTAATGCCCACCCTTATCCAAACCTCCAATCTAGTGCACTACTAGTTTATTGCATCATATGTTTGCCTGGGTGCAGTGACATCTTTATTTTTATTTTAGGTCTGGCTTGATGTTACAGTTTTTAACAGACCTTATGTGGTCAACAGAAAACAATTTCAGATGAACTACTGGGAGAGAAGCTTAGGCTTCACATACATATTCGTTTCCTTTGGTTCTTGAATGGGCACATGTATGCCTTCACTGCAAAAGATTGTTTGTATTGCACATTCTGGTTTGTGGGAAGCTGTAGATATATAGGACTGAGTTGGTTATGGTGGCAAGGAAATGATCAAGTCTACATGCCTGTTGTATTTATCATGAAAAGGTACTATAAATGCAGTAGGTCTGATATAGGTATTGTGAAAAGAATTTCCTAAAGCCAATAGGCTTTTAACAGTGGATTATTACTAACACATTGTTATAGGCTGTAGGTAGGTATTTTGTTACATGAAAATTCACAGTTTACCATAAGCGAAAAGGGTTTTGGTGGTGGTCACCCACTCTGACCAACCCTGGGGCAGAATATTTTCACTGCTTTTAATCGTATAAGGTTCTTTTGAGAGCGGCAGTTCATTGTTTTGCCAAATGTAATTGTTTACATATTTGTAATTTTATAACTAAAGCCTTAATTTTAGCCAGCTTATGACTACTTCAGTAGACCTGTGTTGGGTATGGTATCAAAACGATGGCAAAATTGATTGGCCTTACCAGCTCGTTGGGGAAAGATGTATTAAATTGCATAAATTTGTTTATTGTAAAAAGTTTTGTCAGAGTCAATACGTCCGATTTACGTGTTGTTAAATGCATGTATTCAAGGCAATAGGCTTTTAATAGTAGATATTTATTACACTGTGCTAAAGCCCATAGGCAAATATTTTGTTACATTGAATCTCCCAGATTACTGTAGCAGGCAAGGGTTTCCGTCTTGGTGACCCACTTATACAAACCATGGGAATAAAAGAATTAAACTACTATAAACCTTAATTATGCCCTCTTAGGAGGGATTTTGTATTATTTCACAAATGTCATTTTGTACGTTTTTGTTATTTTATGACAGTATATCTGATGGTTGCCTTGTGGAAAAGTGTATGCTTAACAAAGTAAGTCTGAGTTGGTTATGATGACAACCAAGTGCTAAAGGCTATGGACCTGACTGGTTCACTGAGAAAAGTTATTTCAGATGCCATAGGCATGATCTGTTTATTAGGAAAGTTTACGACAAAGGCGGTAGGTGGGATTTATTATAAAACACATGTTAAAGCCAAAAGACCTCTAAGGTTGGATTGCTTTTCCACTGCTTTAAAGCTGCAGGCAGGTATTTTGTTACATGATCTTGCAATGATTACCTTTGTAGGTAAGGATTTTGGGGTTGGTTAACCCCGGGACAAACCCTAGGGGTAGAAGATTTGCACTGTAATAATTCTTGCTCGAATCTCTCCGAAATGGCTGATAGGCTTAGTTGGTTGTCTGGCAGAATCTTGTAATAAAATATCATTGTTTTATCTAATTTACTTGTAATAAAAAATATTTTTTATATTTATCGAGTTTTGTATATCGTGAACTTGACCCGAAGGTATTAGAGCACTTTACAGAGTTAGCACAGCAACAATTACACCAGTTACATAAAGAGTAAAAAAAATACATAGTAACGGTATAAAAGAAGTATATGATGTACAGTAGCATATGTAAATGATATAGCAGCAATAACACGAGTTACATAGTAACAGTATATACCTTAAGTATACGATAGCCAGTAGGATGTGTAATCAATATAGTTCTGAGGTAGTTATGGTGGGAAGATTACGAAGATGGGGATAGTAGAGGCACAGTTTTCCCTGCGGTAGTGATGTTCAAATTTACATGGAGGGTGAGGGGTAGGAGTATCAGGTCAATCAGAAGGTTTAGGTGGGGGGTTTAGGTATTTATTGAGAAGCAGAAGTTTAAGTTTCTTCTTGAAATAAGGGAATGAATGAATGTCACGTATACCCTGAGGCAACAAGTTCCAAATTCTGGGAGCATTCCCAGAAAAGAAGTGGGTGGCGGGATGTTTGTTTCTTAAATTTGGGCAGAATCAGGAGTAGACTGTTGGAGCTTCGCAGAGGTCTATTTTGTCCAGCTTTTGATAGTTTGTTTGCGGGGTAGAATGGTTTTTCCATGTACAGAGTTCTGTGCGCAATGCAGGCAGTTTTGAGCATACATCTTGCCTCCATTGGTAGCCAGTTACGTTTCTTGAGAGTGGGAGTGATGTGGTCAAATAGACGCTCCCCGACAGTCTGGCTGCTGCGTGGAGCATAGCTTTCAAAGGGGCGAAGTGTGTTTTTGTGGCACCCATGATCGTTGTGTTACCGTAGTCCAGCTTGGAGAGGACTAAGGATTGCACCACAGTCTTTAGGTCTTCAATGGGGGTGAAGGGTTTGATATTTTTAAGGTGTTTCAACGCGTAGAAGGCACTTTTAGCGTAGGAATTGATATGCTCTTTCATGTTCAGGTTTTTCTCTAGTGTAATCCCCAGAGATTTGAAAGAGTTGGAGATGGATAGTTTGCAGTATAATTTAGTGAGGTTGTCAAGCCAAATATCTACAGGAAAGGACTTTTCTTTCACTTGGATGAACAGGAGTTTGGTTTTACTGGGGTTGAGCTTAAGACGGTTGTTAGCCAGCCAAGATTGAACCGTGGAGAGCGTACTGTTTAGGTGCTGGATGTTTTTAATTGATAATATTCTAATGTAGAGTTGGGTGTCATCTGCATAGAGATGATAGACAATGCTGGGTTGTTTCAGGATCATTGCAAGAGGTTCCGTATAGAGGTTGACTATGGCAGGAGACAGGCTTGACCCTTGAGGGACTCCTTGTGAGACAGGTGTTGCTTTTGAGGTGGAGTTGTTTAGTTTGATTAGCTGTGAGCATTGGTTCAGAAATGAAGCAAACCTCTGAAGGACAGTTACGTTGATGCCTGCACGTTGTAAGAGGGTGTTTAGGAGGATGTCATGGTTGACGGTATCAAAGGCAGCCGAGAGGTCCAGGAGGACTAGGAGGCAGGCCTGGCCATCATCCAGAGATCTGTGTAGGTCTTCTGTGATGTTCAGTATTGCAGTCTGTGTACTGCAGCCTTTCCTGATCTCAGATTGGAAGGTGTCATGCAGGTTGTATTTTTCAATGTGGTTGTTGAGTTGTACAAGCACACATTTTTCGATGGTTTTGGCGAGGAGAGGGAGGTTAGTTATAGGTCTGTCGTTGTTAAGGTAGTTCTAGTCAGAGTCAGGTTTTTTGATGAGGGGGGGTGACTTGGCAGAGTTTGAGAGAGGCCGGCATGGAGCCGCTAGATACGGAGGAGTTAATGATTTTGGTCCATGCAGGAGAGATGATGTGACTGAGATTTTTGACAAGCGCAGCAGAAAGGGGGTCGGAAATGTGTGATGTCCGCTTCATGCAACCGAGTAATTTAGGACATCTTCTTCAGGGATTCAGTCGAATTCAGTCAAAGTTGCATCGTTTTTCAATTGCAAGCATTTGGGGTTGGCATTCTGGATTGCTGAGAGGGGAAATTTGTAGAGACAGCCATTATTTGGAGGTAAGGCCTTGGATGGCCCCTCGTTGCAAGGGGGGTCATTCATGGTGTAGGATAGGGAGGTGGGTAGGACAAGAGATAGTTTGATAGCTATTTTTTCAGAGAAGAATGTTGCAAACTCTAAGCTGCACTTAGATTCATTATTTGAGTGTTGATGGAACGTGGAGGTTTGCTGTTTGATGATGTTAAAAAGATCTTTAGGTCCATTCCTAGACTGGTTAAGTTGGGCTTGGAAAAACGATGATTTTTCTCTGAAGATGTGTTTTTTGTATTTTAGGCATTCAGCTCAGAGCATTGAGAGATAGATTAGTGAGGGTTGTTGTCTGCAGCTTCTCTTTGCCAATCAAAGTTGTCACCTCTCTTTGTTAAGGTCTTTATTAAACCAGGACCTGGAAGGGATACTCCTTGATTTCTTGATTTTCAGAGGGGCGACTGTGTTAAGGAGTTCTGTCATTTTTGTGCTGTAGTGGGCAGTGAGGTCGTTAGCGGAGGTGAGGTCGGGTGGAGGTAGAATTTGGGACTGACTAATGCTTCTAACTCTACCTGGGTGATTCGATATGTGTTCCTCGCCCAGTGCTTAGGACGGGTAGTTTAGAGGTGGGCCTTAGGTTGGGAGGGATTGAGATCGAAAAGGATTAGGTGGTGGTCAGTCCAGTCGGAGGGTAGGATAGAGTGTAGGGATAAGGTGTTATGTTTAGAGATGGTTGCGTCCAGGGTAGAGCCCTTATTGTGAGTTTGTTTATTGCAGTGTTGAGTGAGACCGTTCACTTCCATGAGGGTGGATAGGACTTGTACTGTTGGATTTTCGGCATTGTTCAGGTGCAGGTTTAAGTCTCCTAGTATAATGTCTGTGCTACCTTTTAGGGAGCTTTGCGATATTAGGTCTGTTGAGTCTTCAAGGAATTGTGTGTTTTCACCTGGAGGGTGATAGATGACATGAAAGTTGATGGGGTTGGGGTCTTTAGAGGAGAGATGAGCTCCTAAAAATTCGAAGTTAGGGTATTTGGTAGTGCGGAAGGGAGTTAAGCAAAGATCCTTTTTGTGTATGATGGCTAATTCACCACCCCTGCGATCCTTGCGGTCGAAGTGAAGGATTGAGAAGCCTGGTGAGGTGAGGAGATCAATGAAAGGGGAGGAGTGGTTGTTCAGCGAGGTTTTGGTTAGAAAGGAGATGTCAATGTTGTGTCGTAGGATAGTTTCAGCTATTTCAGTGGCATGCCTGACTGCTGACCGACAGTTTAGTAGCATGCAGCAAAGCATAAGTGATGATCTCGGACCAGACTGACTGGGCTGGATGGTAGTTAGTTGGCAGGCGGCCTGGGAGGGCAAGTGGTGTTCTGAGCCCTACTCCTACCAATTATGGTCGGGATCTTGTGGTGGCAGGGTTGGCTAGGAGCACTGTCATAAGTGTGCTCAGCATTTCGGCTTCCCGCTGCGACATTCCAGTCGTGGTGCGTCTATGTTTGAGGTGATGATTAATGTAGGGGATAGTCTGTCTAGGGGTGAAGGATGGGGGGGTCAGAGTGTATATTTGTGGCAGGATCTGTGCTCCTCATAGATGTGTAAGGTTGGGGCAGGATGTAGCTAAACTTTGCTTCCTTACCTAGTGACGAAATTACATCCTGAATAGTGTTGATTTTGAGTTCTAGACGGGCTATTATAGGGATCAGTTGAGAGGTGGTTGGGTATGAGGTGGGGAGTGGAGTTTGATGGAAATCTTCAGAGTCTGGTGTGGAAGCTAAGGTGGTATTCAGCCTGCTGAGATTGACGGACTAAGAGGATTCAGGTGTGATAGATGAGTCAAGCAGGGCAGTGGAGGTCTGCCATGGAGAGGGGGCAAGTAATTCTGGTAGTGAAACCGAAGTTTCAGGGCATCTGTTAGTGGAGGAAGGCTGTAGGGGGGTGGAGGTGGGGACAGTGCAAGGGGCAGAAAGTTCAGCTAGTAGAGGAGGGGGTGTATGGGTGAGTTCTCTGGGAGAGGGTGGGGGGTGGTGGGATAAGCAGATGACATGAAGGCGCAAAGCGCAGGGAAGTGACAATCAAAAATGGATAGATTTTGTTCAGAGGCTTGGATTAGGATCTTCCCATTTCTGTAAATGGTTATGGACAGTTCTTCGCTAAAGGTCTGGGATGGCGATATGGTGAGCTTAGATTCATAAGGGACCTTGGTAGTGTTAGGCACGCGAAGGTGTTGTAGGAAGTTCTGTTTCCATTTGCTGGGTTTCTTAGTGTAGAAGATGAATTATATATATATACTTTCATAGAGGGGCTTTGAGTCAGCCCTCTTCTACCATTAGTTTGTATGAGGGTCATTTGCACTCTGCTTCCATCCATGACAGCTTACTGCAGGGGGTCAGCCACATCAGCTGTTTTGTCTCTTGCACAGTGAGTGACTCCAATTGATCACGTGCTCTTCTGCCTTAAAATGAGATTGCTTTATTGCCAGGTCTGGTTGGCCAATCCTTCAATTCTTCATTTACTCCTTTTATAGGTCCTTTAAAAAAAATTCTTGTGCTGTTTTTATTTTCAGTTTTTAAGCATAATACAGCTCCACAGACAATGCTAATGGGTCAATTGCTTATTTCTTCTGCAGTGCGCCACAATCCGCATGGCCATTACTTCTAAAACAGATGACTATCATGGAGTGGTATTGTTCATGGTGTGTTATTATTTTACCATTCAAAGAGGGCCAACAAGTTGTTTCTACCACAAGGAGATGATGGACGGACCCTGTGCCTCATGGGAACAGTCCAGCCCGAACTG